>CM076607.1:18477205-18782823 GCA_038502775.1 Hippodamia convergens | reverse complement strand
AAATATGACTAAAGAGTTTGATATTATTAAATCCTAGATTGAATAAATGGTTAAATACCTGCAGCAGTGCACATCTATCCATTCCAGAGGTTACATGCAAGGCATAGGTGGAAATCAATCATGTTATCAGAAGCATCATTGAAAATTCAAATTTGCAGTGAAATAAAATTCTCCTGCCCAAGGAATAATAGTATTCAGCCTTCCATATTAAAGATTGCACAAATTCTTGAGCATTTTCTACAATATACTATTTCCAAGACAAAATTAATGTACTCACATTATTCAAAAACGCAGTCCATGTCCTATCATGCAAAATACCATGTTATTGATTTTCTTTCTTTGAATATCGATTTAGGTATCCAAACTATTTCATCAGAAGCCTTTGTAAATAATCAGGGATCGTTATTATATTGCTCGTTGTACCATCAGATTTTAATTTCCAAAAATATTCATTCAAGAGAATGTTTCTCAGGAATTTTAACGAAATCTATTAGAAAACTTTTTTACCCCACGAGAATGCTGAAAAAACTTTGGGAGAAATTTTCCGGGAAGGATTTCATCATACGTTAAATGAAACGGAATTCTTCATGGCTATAAAAATGATTTATCTCTTTGGAATGTTACCTTTTTTTGAACATCCACTCTCAAGTTCTTCACTTCTTTGCCTTGTCAGATTCTCATGTCTTTCATAATAGAAACGCGACGATAAAATTCTAAAAACATCTCGTTATGGGAACAGAAACAAAGTACTCACATTTTGCCCCACTCGTTCTATATTTCAGAGTATCCCAAACATTGATTAATCCCATTTGAAAAAAGTTCTTGGAAGGAATTCCTGTTTTTAGACGGATCGGTAGAAAGGGTGAAAAAATCTAAAAAGGATGATTCAAGAAGAGACCAAAATGCTCACTCTATTCCTCAAATTCTATTCTTCTCACTTTGAAGTGGAAATCAAACTTGGTCGATTTGGTTTAACTGTGATCCAGTTGGTAAGTTTTCATTAGTGGTAAAAAGTATGGGATAAACATGAAACTCAAAATTCTGCTCCTAGGAATTGTTTCATTCAAACCGCTGAAAATTGCAAGATTACGGAGACGAAAATCATTTTCAAGTTCTCGTCCCAAAACAACAATCATTTATCGATATTTAAGAAGTCTCTTCACTACTTATCATTTTTGTCTTTAATTTCTTTCCAAAAGTCTTTAATCATTCTTTCCAATAAGCTTGCAATCATTAACGCTTAATCAGATTACGATTAGGATTTCATGCAACGGAAATTAGATCAAAAGCAACATTTCACCTTTACATTATTCCACAAACTACTCGCAGAACAAAACCTCAATACTAGATTAATCACATCCAATGACATAACCTCAAAATTCTCTCCCCTCCTCACATTAAATTGACCAAGTGAAAGCGTATTTTGTTTGCGTTCATCAAATATTGTACGTTGTTCAAGCCTAAACATGCATGACCTAGAAAAAACGTTTTACCAAGAAAAAAATATAAAACTACCTACCTTCTCCCTACGATGCTTGTATCTTGTTACGTTTAAACATACAGGGGCATGATTTCTCCAACTAATTTTTAAGATTTCTTCGAAGATCCCACGATTTTTTCTGCAACATCTCTTTGAAACTATGGTACTCACCCAGAGGAATATAGTCCAAATAGTTTTATCTGTGAATTTTTCATTGAAATTGGAGGACCAAGATGTATCGTTAGATCAGAAATGAACTTCATCTAGAATTGTTATCGGAACAGGAAAAGTTTTTACCAACTGAATGTTCCATTTTAAGTCTTTCGTTGATTTGTTAAATTGGTTCTTTCGGCATTTATACTATCGACTTGCAAGTCCTGAATAGTACGAACTTCCTCTTTGCTTTGGACAAAGTGTATTTCCATTCCTTGCCCTGCTTGAGAAATTGAATTCGAAATCGAAAGTGTTTGAAATTACCTGAATTTCAGTCATATCTAAATGAGTTTCGGGTGATCGGTATCTTGATTTTATTCGGCAAGTACTCCAGATATCCTAAAATCAATCGGTTGAAGGGAAAAAAATTACCTGGAGATTAATAGAGTCGAGCGCCAAAATTTTAGTGTGAAAGATGCAAGGAATTATTCTTCAATCTCAAACAGTGATTTTTCCTCGAGATTACAAAGATTGAGGGATTACAGCGACTTCTAGGTTGTCTTCAGTTTTTGGAATAATCAATTCGTTCCCTAAATTTCCCAAAGAAAAACCTGCGATATCCGTCTGAAATATGTGTTTAGTTACAACAGGCATCACACAAATCGGTGATGTAAGATCCAGCTAAAAGTCAATTACGATAATCGATACTTCAAACCTTAGATAAGTCTTTAGAAATCTCCAGGTCTAGTAGAAATTGTCGGTGATTGTCCAAAGGGTAATCGTAAGAGTGTAATCTAAAAATGAATTTCAGTAAACGATGTCGCGTTTAAACGTTGGTGTTGATCCCAAGACCCATTTCTAGCAGAATCTCTAATTTGCAGACCAAACAGATTTGGATAATTTGTGAAAATCTTCCATTATAACACTGTCCTCATCTGAATGCTTATTCCGTATTCATATTATATTGGTGGTATTTTTAGGTGTCGTGTCCAGAACATACTGAAAAAAACGCACTATCCATTTCGACATAACAAACATCTACTTGCTTCAAAATCTTCAACGAAGATTCAAGTTTCCTTGCTTAGGGTGTTGCTCTCAATATTGCTCAATTTCATCTGTTTTCGGTGAATCAGAGGTTAAGAATGGTGCTGTTGGTATTTTTCGATAAGAGTAGAGTGGTAAGACACCTAGAAAAAATTCAAGTTGTCTTGATGCAGGAAGATCTCCCACCACATAAGTTTGCGTATAATCACCCTACCAGGAAATCTACTTTGTGTTTAACAGTGGATTATGAAAAATTTGCAACAACTTTACAAATTTCACATAATTTCGAACATCGAAGGAATCGTTGAATGTCTAGAAAAAAAATTAATTCATTCACAATCAAGTGGCTTCGACAATTCGGTAAAAATATGGCACCGGACTTCAAAAACGCCCATTAAAGCTTAACACCTCCATTAAACAAAGGTACCCATGGTTACCACTATTTAATGAATCATTAATTTGTAATGGACGTTCATTAAAGTCGAATGACATTTGAATGACAGATGTCAAAGAATAACCAAACATCGAAAACCACACCTTGTGTTAAGTCGAATCTTTTTTTCTAGCCACCCAACAGAGATATGTAGTTATCAATAAAGAGGATATTTTCTACAGTCAATTATCAACATAAACTCCTATCTTACCGAGTCTTGAAACTGATAAAAATGGAAGGTAATGCGGTAACAGTGATCGTAGAAGATTGGATCCAGTTCTGCGAACTTGCGAATATCATGTCATTTGTCCGTTTCTACCTCCTTTCAAGAAGAATTGGGTGCGGAATAGCTTCATCGAGTGAATGCAGCAAAAAATTGCCTATCACCAGTAGTTGCTAGATGAACTCCTCGAAATAATTCAGCGGTGTTAGTCTAGGTTCTTCAGTCTTGGGACTGAGTAAGGGAATATCGGATTCAACTATTGGGTCCTTCTATGTCAGTCGGCAATTGAACTTTCTGCCAACCTATGGGGTAACACCTTTCATCAGTAAAAAAAATCAAAGATCAAGAGGAAATTTTTCAAGCCATCGCATGAGAAATAAGACCGAGTTCAGCCATATTTCTGCTTATAAAACTTTATATTTGATTTTCCAAAACTGATTCACATTGACTCAACAATCAACATAGTTTTTTTTAAGTGCGCATGAAAACTACATCGATTGATGAGAAAATTGAAACGGTTTTAGGAATGTAGTAAAGAATTAGAAACTTTTTCAATTACCATTCAACGACTTTCGAGCATATTCGAGTTATAGAACAGCGAAATGTACCTCTTACATTACTGTTCCTGCCAGATTGTCTTAGGTATTCCAAAATGGATTCGAACCACAGTTGACTCCTAGTAGTCAGCAGGATCAAAACCCAATTGCCGTAAGCCAAGTAACCGTGCATAATCTTAACTTAAACAGCATCCACCAGCTCCTCTACAGATGATATATTTCTTTCAGGGATTACGATCAACAGTAGGAGGTCAAAGATGCTCCACCTCCCTTGCAACCTCTTCAACATGTAAAATCAAAATAACATTAAGAACCAGGAAAGGACAAAGATACATTTTTATTGAATAAAATTTCAAAACTAGATTTTTATTAAAATATTTACAAATATTTTTTGTTCACAATATTTACAGTACTCGTATCACAGAAATTACTTATCAAAACTTTAAATTAATATCACATTTCAGTTTACATTAAGTTTTATGCGGTATTCAAGAGCCATAAATTTTGAGAGAAATGAAATCAAGACTAGAAACTCATTAAAATTTATCAAAACGTCGCCATTTTGTTAAACAGACGCGCGTCGAATGACATGCGCAGAGAAAAACATGCGCATTCGTGCTCTTTGCAGAGCAAGTTAGTTGTGAATATTGATTCATGAAGAATTTACCTTTTACGTTTTGCTACTTTCCTAATCATTCTTCAATCAGGAATGAGACTTTCACACGGAGACGATCAAATTCTGAAAACTTATGGCTCACAGACACTTATCAAACCTGAGAATAGGATCTCCTCCCCCATTGGATGGATAATGGCGTCCTCTTACTGGAAGTAAAAAATATGGTTGAATATCACAATACTGACTTCCAGTTTAAAGCATTATCTAGTTATGGTACTTTTGACTTCTTTGAGTTTATTCATAAAATCACTTATTTCCTTATCGAATTCACTTATAACGGGATCGTTAATTAATCTATTTTGAATCTCTTGCATCTCCATGGCCTTCCTAGATTCCTCTTCCTTCGATTTCAGAACACGCTGTTCTCGCTTCATGTACTTCAAGTGTTTTAGCGAATTAGACAATACTGCGATGGCCAATAAATTTGGTTTGAACGTTTAGCAAAATGTAACTTTTTGACTTTCAGTTTTTTCATCCAAATGCTCAGACTTTGACTATTTGAACCGTAAATTTCAGCATCAAGACCTTGACACATGATGAATTCACAAATTTCGTTCGGGTATGCAAATGAAATGTACGATAATTTGAAAAACGCACCTCAGTGTCAACTTTTCGCTGCAGACTTCTGGAACATCTAACGAGATACACTACACTAAGCTTGAAGGTCACCACACCACAATCTTTACGTTCGTTCGGCTCTACGGCATTAACAGAAATAGACGCTGCGTCACGTAGATGCGCCTTTATACCGAAACTGTCAACCGGAAATGTATTCCTACGCCAACACGAAAAAGTAGATCCTAAGTTCATATCAAATTTTTCGGAATTAATAATATAAAAAGTAGCAATTTTTATGCGGAACGATAAGCATGATTCTTGTTCAAAATATATGAAGGAATTTTCTGAATTTAATATAGGGATTATGTTTATTTCGGAGTCGTTTGAGCGGAGGATCAATAAGCTTTCTAGATTGAACTTTAGGGCATGAGTCATTTGGTCTATGAGAGAGTCCGATATGCATTATCGCTATTCTTGGAAAAATTAAAAAATTATCTTGATATCGCTTTACATAATATCAGATATTCATGAAAAATTAAAAGTTAACACGTTTTGTATCTGTATTGTCTCGATTATGTAGGATGTCGAGGTCTTATTAAATTAATTACACATAATTTCTTGGGAAAATGAAAAAAATGATAAAAAGTAATGATGAAGTTATCTAGCCGTCATTCTTACAACTTACAACACCAGAAATCAGGAATATTGTACATCCCGAAACATAATACAAAAAAGTTGGAATTTTCTCCAATGTACTCATTCAAATTGTATCATAGTTCATTTAACAAAAAGATGTGAATAAAAAGTTATTGTTATTGGGAAAGTGTTTACTATTCGGTTGGCGAATATCTTTCTGACGATATTATCAATAGTTAGTGGTGTTGATACTATAAAAATTGTTTTGTTGACATATTTCATACATAAGATTGTAAAATGAATATGATTATAGGTTAGGCTGCAGATCTCTAGGTATTTTTCTGTAATCCTGAAGTGATACGAGAGAAAAGGAGAGAAGCAAAGGCTCTCATGAAATTATTCAGTTTCACAACTTTTCAGTACGTTCAAATTCTATTTTATTCGAGAAATTCAAACCTTCCTGAACTTATAGTTTTTCGTCTTCAAACTCGAGACCAAATGATCATGATACTTTTTAATTTCCTTTATTTGATGATTTATCATAGGTGCAATATGTTTATTCAAGTTTAGTCTTCAATTACTGAATCTTTTCGTACTAATTTTTGTTTGTGCTTATCAGCTTTCTCACAGTAAGAAAGATGACTTGAAACGTTGTAAATACATTCAACTGGGCATTTCTTAATATCTTGAATTCTTCAGATAAAATCTTCAGTTGAAATACTAGAGACTTGTTCAAATTTAAATTTTATTTCATTTACAACTACTCCGTATAAGATTGCTTCTGGTAAAAGTAGTAATCTTCAATAGTCCAAATGGCAAGTACCCGATGCTCTAGCAGCCATATTGATTTTAATTCATGACGTCAGTACGTCATTGCGTTCTTATATTTTTATCACAGCCGTCTATAGAGTACTTTAGAAGGCTGTGTTTTTATGGTGTAATATGAAATTAGATTTGTTCATAAATAACGTTCATGTTTCCTTTGTTTCATCATGAAGAATAATCTGCTTCGAAATGTGAATCATTTCCTAGTTTCTCCATTATTTCCCTTATCATGTTGTAATACCTTCATAGGTACCTGGTACTCCTGGTAGTTTGTACCTGCCATCAAAAGAAACAAGGGTAAATAAATACCTCCGAGGACGAAGAAACCGTTAGGCGAACAATGACTTTCTTGTGATGGTAGAGCCGGTTGAACGAGACTATTGTTATGTAAATAAATGTCCGTTGAAGTTTTCTTTTCACGCTGAATAGGTAGGTATACCTTGGGTGAACCTTGGTTTGTCAGAATTTGGATATAATATCGGTAAATGGCATGATATGGATCTTTCAAATACCTACCTTGTTTGAATGTAATGTAAAGGTCGTTATATGTTTGGCCTGGGTATTTGCTTTTTCTATTTGAGATAACCACATATCTATTGATGCGAATGGAACAATATTGGACATTATTATTAGATATCAATCGAGGGGCAGTTTGTCTACTTTCTTTTTTCGAGAAAAATTTCCTCAATCAATCTTACAATTATTGAGAAGATTGGATAGGATAGGATTTGTATATTTCGTTGTCTATTTCTATGTCTCAAAATACATCAGATTGAATATTAGAATTAATCGAGAATATAGCTTTAATGCTTAAGCTCAATAAGCCATAAAATCAGTATCTTTGACTAACTCAATCAGAAGACTTGGTACTTTTAAATACGGTTTATTACCTTGACCTGTATAAAAGCCTTGTTTATAAACAAGGATAATAGTCAAATTGGTCAATGTAACGGAATCTGTCAACTGTCAACATGAGTCATTGGAGTTTGGGAACTACATAATAAAGGCTGATGGCTACTTAGTAATTTGATCAGAATGATGAGTATGTCCTTAAATACTGCTGATCAAAGATAAAAAAAAACTGACTCATTCACATAAGTACAGCAGTAGAATTATTCTTAACCCAAAATATTTTCTTCTTGATCGACATAGAAAACATTTCGTTTCCATTCACAGAAACTGGTGAGATCCTCATGAATACATAGATGTCGCCACGAGACTATTATTGTATTCTTCATACTTTCCCGCAATAATGAAAATATTTCAGTTGTGGTATAAAAATATTTTTTCACTGAGAAAACAGAGTTAAAGATAATTTACAGCTTGTCATATATGAGGATAGACTGATTAACCAAAAATTCATTTTATTTTTATTTCTTCAATTACGAAAAATTTCATCTCAGGCAAATATCCTTATGAATACGAATACATATCTCAGAAAACAGTTCAAAAGGAACCGGAAATGATTTCTACGAGTTGTTTTGCACAGGGGCGGAACTATGAAGGGCAAGCAGGGCAAAACCTCAAACAGGAAATAACCAAAAATTGCGATTTTAGAGTTCTCTTGCCAAAGAGAACATCGTGTGTGACTTAAATAAATGTCCTAGCCATAAACACAACATTTAAGGTAGAAAGTCTAATGTAAAAAGTAATTTGACGAGGTAACTCATAATATTCATGGTGCGTATTTAAAACTCCTTTTACAACTGGCTTTATGACAAATAAGGATGTACTATTCTGCTCTCCATTTAAATAACTGAAAATTCGATAATGAAAATACATATTTATTCACACAATCATTTGACATACATAATAAATATCATCTTATCAGTAGTATTTGATCTAAACTTGACTGAAACAACTTATAAGTGAATCTAATATTTGTTGCGAACTATAGCTACCGTTCATATTGTAACTATAACAAACGAACTTTTGACTACAGTTCTGGTTAGAACTATTGTTACCGAAAACATGTTTTAAATTATTGTTGAGTGCAGTAATCCTTTCAGATATATCATCCAACTCCAGTTTTACCATGTGTTGCGTTCGTCTGGATATGAAGTTACCCAGAAGATATCCTAAAATAAAATGTGAAATGATATAAATAAAATGGGGAAGCTAAACCTAATAAGAATATGTCAATGTAAAAAAAGGTTAATTTGGGTTTTCCCTCCCAGTCTCTGAAACAAGAAACAATTACAAAAAATTATTAAATAATAGAAGAGAGGCCAAAACTTTACAAGAAGAAATTGTTGCCTAACAATGAACAAAAAGATAACACTTTGAACTCTGAAGTGTAACGTTTCGGAGTCTAAATAATCAGATTCCTTCGTCAGACAATTTCTATTCTTTATATAACTTCGTAGAATCGTGACCATATTTTGATTTTTTGATTGACTTTTGTCAATATATGATGAACATATATTAATATTGATAACTAGATTATGATATCGTTATTTTATTTCAAAATTCCTTGAAACCAGTTCTTTTTTCAATAAATCCATCCAAATTCGATTTATTCCTACTGAACAATTGGCGAGATTATTAGCCTTATCAAACAAAATACAAGCTGACTCCTTGATTTTTCTTTTATAACCATCAGGTTCCGTCATTAGAATTTTTGTGCCATTCCAATCCATCATGTGATTGCCGGTATTGGAACACACATGATCTGCTATCTGCGATCTACCAATATCTCTATTTTTATGTTATTCTCATGTTCACGTTTTCTGATTTCTATAATGGTCTTGATGTTTATCCTGTATAAGATTTTCCACAAATACAGGGAATATTGTAAATACAATTTCTTGATTTTTGGTTCTCATTCAAAGGTTTAGTTTTTGTTTATAGAGATCGTAAATCAGTTTTTGTTTTGAAAACAGTTCTTATGTTGAATTTAGAACCAATTCCTTTAATTTCTGAAAGTCCATGAACATGAGGAATCAAATTTATTAAAATTGGTTGTTCTTGACGGTTTGTTGTTGGTTCCTGGTTGTTATTATCGTTTTGACGCAAAATTGTTCTCTCTAAATTTGAAATAGTTTTTTCTATGAAAATAGTTGGATATTGATTATTCTCAAGAATATCTTTAATGAAATTAATTTCGTCATTTCGTATTCCAGTTGTCCATGAAATTAATTGCGCTCTATCATAAAGTGTTTTTATAATACCTCTTTTAACTCTCATTTGATGATTAGAATAAAAATTCAGATATCGATTTGTGTGTGTCTTTTTTCTGAACACATCACTTGTTTCAAAATGATTTTTAAATTTTATTATCGAAACATCTGAGAAGGAAAGTACATTATTTTGTTCCAACTCCATTGTAAATTTTATTGCAGGTTCTTTATTATTGATAGGATTGAAAAATTTCATCAATTTTTCTCTTCCATGTTGCCAAATTACAAAAATATCATCTATATAATATATCTATTATTTAAAAAAATTTTCTAATTGTTTCTTGTTACAGAGACTGGGAGAGAAAACCGAAATTAAGTTTTCAGGAAAATACAAAGACCCCCCAGACAATATTTCAATAGATATAAAAAAAGATAATTTCTCTGCTCTGAAAATCAGAATAATGAAAATTAGTTGGATATTGATTATCCTCAAGAATATCTTTAATGAAATTAATTTCGTCATTTAGTATTTCAGTTGTCGATGAAATTAATTGCGCTCTATCATAAAGTGTTTTTATAATACCTCTTTTAACACTCATTTGATGATTAGAATAAAAATTTAGATATCGATTTGTGTGTGTCTTTTTTCTGAACACACTTGTTTCAAAATGATTTGGAAATTTTCGTATCGAAACATCTAAGAAGGAAAGTACATACATTATTTGGTTCCAACTCCATTGTGAATTTTATTGTAAGTTCTTTAATGTTCATATGATGGAAAAATTTTATCAATTCTTCTCTCCCATTTGCCAAATTACAAAAATATCATCTATATGATATATCTATTATTTAAAAAATTTTTCTAATTGTTTCTTGTTTCAGAGACTGAGAGAGAAAAGCCAAATTGTGTTTTCAGGAAAATGCAAAGACCTCCCAGACAATATTTCAATAGATATAACAAAAAGGTACTTTCTCTGCTCTGAAAATCAGAATAATGAAAGCCAGAGCAATATCATCAGCATCGATGAATTTTTCGGAAGAAGTAGTTCGAATGTCACACAAATAAATTAAAAGGAAGAGGTGCTAAAACTGAACCTTGTGGAAGACCATTGTCCAAACTTTCAAAATTAATTCAGTATACAAAAAAAAATATGAAACCTTCTGTCTGGTAGCTAGCCGTTTTTTTAATAGTCGAACCATTTTATGAAGTTTATAGAATAAACCACTGCAGAACATGATTTTGATGAAAATCACAGAAAAGCTACATTTCACAATGATGTACCCTTCGAATTCCTCACGCATTAGCTGATCAAATTTAGCTCAAGGTGACGAAAATATTGTTATTGTGGGAATTGGTTTGAAATCCTAGAAACTCGGTCAAGTATAAAACGGAACAGAGAGTATTTCTGACTTTGCATAGTATGTTATCGTCATAATGAAAAAATAAAAGACATGAGTGGAATTTTGTGATCGTAGAAGATTCACGACATCAATGGCAACCTTTTTCCTAAAAATCATTTCATTCAATAATATAATTCACAGGGTATATTCGAAAATTACATTTTTATGAATTTTCAACAGCCTGTACCTTTTCAACTGAGCTGAATCCGAAATAATATTGAACACGAAAAATGTTTCTTTTGACCTAAGAAATCTCCCGTTAAAATATGAGTCAAAGACTCATCCTATATACTTCAAATTTTTTTTTCACAAAACAATCAAATGGTGGATTCCCAATCAAATGGAAATTTTGCCGATTATCCACTACAAAGATATTCCACCATTTTGAAAATATTCCGAATAACTTCTTGCTTGAATATCATACACTGCCAGAAGTATATATAGGGATAGAAAACAACAGAATAATTAGCACAATATTAACATTATTGGTAAAATATTGTATATTTTTCATTGTAGAGACTTGAAGATGATTCTGGAATAAAATTGAAACTAGTCGGTCTTGTTTTATAAATCTGACTTTTTTTCTCCCAACTAGCTAAAATATCTAACACAAAGGTCTTAAATTTGAACTTTCATAATTAACATTATGTCTCAAATTTTCATTTCGCTTTGGAAAATACATAAACATTCATTCTTTGGAAAATACGAAATCAACAGTTAAAATAACATGGATGAAACTTTCATCATCTCCTAATCATATTTTAAAAATCCATTCAAATGAATTCCTTGAATCGAGAAGAGAGGTTAGCTTGAAATAATTCATTTATTAGGAACGTTTTGCAGATTCTTAGGTTCTGGTTTGGCAGAAAATATATAAGAAGAAAAATAAAGAAAGATTCCTTACTAATGACAACAGAAAATATGGTCGAACTCAAACAACTATTGAGGAAGTATTTAATCTTTAATTAGGTATTGAATCTAATTGGGGGTTTCTAATGGGATCAGATAAAGCAGTGGCGTGACATATTCGTTTTTCTTGATATCGACAGTGCCTACTGTGATCATTTTCAGTTTGGCTAGAAATAATTTTGAAACCTTCGAAATTGTTGGTAAAAAGGATGGGAAATATCTCACCCCCTATTAGAGAGAAAAACGCCACTAAAATGAGGAAGCTGCAACACAGTCTTTTGCTGACAGATTCAGCCACTGAAACACCACCACGACTAGCTTCGATACTTAAAATTTGATGCATAATTTTGTGTTGTTCGTTCCTGAAATTTAAAGAATAACTGGTTTATTATTTTCTATTTAAAAACCACTGACATCATATATGTGTCCGCATTCGCATAAATATAAAACAATCTTCAGGTTTTCGCAAACCGAAATAGTTATAGGTAGAATTCGAAACTGTAGACAGGACCGGACTCAGGAAAGAATTTCCATAGGACAATCTACACACATAAAATGGTCTAAGCATATTGGGAATTTCAAGTGAATTACAAACCTCAAAAGCTTTCTCGAAAATGCTCTTCATGAACATCTGAAAGATTGTTGTATTATTTCCCAAAAACAAGAGTTCGAATGAATTCAACTTCATATATATAACATAATACAAAAAAGGTGGATTTTTTCCAGAGAGTAGATTCAGCGCGTTTTGCAAAAAATTAGCAAACTCAATTTTGAGTTCCATTTTTCTATGAGGTAAGTCTTCAGCTCCAAAATGTCAAATGGTGACACATTGCTGTTTCTTATATAAAGAGACATACGATTTTGTGAACCCCCATCTTTTTCATGATAGGTGGTGGAATTATTGTGATTAAGCAAGGCAAAGCCTACAAAGGTGAAGAACAGAGTAAACTGAAGGAAACATACAGGGTTTCAGTTTATTCTTATACAAAGTAAGCAAAAAGCTGTTGAGGAAAAAAAACAGAAAAAATGCAAACAATAGGTATTTATGACATGAGTGTTAAAATTGACGTTTTATTTTGTGAGTGAAAAAGTTTGTGAAATGAGCGGAGCGAATTGAACAATTTCACGAACAAAATAAAATCACTTTTAACACAAATACCATACAATGTTTTTTATACAACTGCCCTATTCTGATAATGAAATGGGCGAATTTGCAATGACAATAAACTTCAAAATGCATTTTAATATTAAGATAATCAAAAGGTTGTTGTGAATTGCAAACGTTGCCAACGTTATGATTATTAACAAATGAGAAAAGAAGCTGTCATTTGAATTTCGTTTCTGTCCAATTTTCGTCTTTTGGGTTTTTAACTGCTTGATATATGTTTGTCGAGAGTCCAATTACTAATAAAAGTGACGATTTCGTTGTTCCTCTGGAAATTGAAGAGTCTGCAAGAAGAGCAAATCTGGAACTCCTTCCTAAAAAATCTGTTCAGCAGTACGATATTGCATATAACAATTTTCTGGCCTGGTGTAAATTGAAAAATGTAGAAGGGAACTTCAGTGAAACTGTTTTCCTGGCATACTTAGAAGAAAAATCAAAAATATGGAGTTCAACAACTTTGTGGAGCAAATTTTCAATGATGAAGTCAAGCGCCCTTGTTAAAAATGGTGTGGATGTCAGTAAATACTTTAAGGTAATAGCATATTTAAAATGGAAAAGTGAAGGATATCGTCTCAAAAAATCGAAAATTCTCTCTCGTGAACAAGTTAAAAAGTTTATAAAGGAGGCACCAGATGAGAAATACTTGATGGTTATAAGTTTGCAACTATTTTCGGATTATTTTGAGCCTGTCGGCGTGAAGAATTGTATAATTTATCAGTGGAAGACATCGAAATAACAAATAAATCATTGGTTATACAACTACAAAAACGAAAGTCAGTCATTCTTTCAGTATTATTGGGAAGTATGTAGACTATTTTCATAAGTACTTTGCACTGCGCCCTTCTGTCATGAAACATCGTCGTTTTTTCCTGAAATACTTGAATAATAAATGCACTGCCAATCCAGTTGGTTTCATACATTTGGGAAAATTCCATCTATTGTTGCCGAATTCCTCAAACTGCCAGAACCAAAGCAATATACAGGACACTGTTTTCGAAGATCCTCCGCTTCATTGCTAGCAGAATTAGGAGCAAATATTACGGATATAAAAAAACATGGTGCATGGAAGTCTACGACGGTAACCGAGGGCTATATTGATCATTTCATTGCATATAGAAAGGTCATTGCTGAAAAAATTCTCCCAACCTCAACAGATTTTGATCATCATCATCCAATATTGTACTTACCAAGTACTTATGGTGCTGAGGATTCTAATAATGTGTTGCGAAGCTCCCTAACGTCACAGGGCATTAATGTTAGTAATTGTTCTAATTTTACGATTAATATTAATGTTCATAAGTAATGATTGTTAAATATTGATAATAAAAATTTGCAATTGCTGAATTTTTCTCATCTGATTTCATCATAAGAAAATGGAGTGCTAAAAATATTTTTAACACTAATGTTGAAAATATTTTTAACACGCTTCCACGTAAACAATCAATTTTAACATTGTTTGCTGTCATTAAATGATATTGAATTGATATTGGATGTTTTCTTCAGTTCATTATATTCCTCACTCTTGTATTCCATTACAGAATACTGCAGAACAGATTTTCAAGAGTTTCACAAAATTGTGTATTCTTGTTGTCATGATTATATTACGAAAGTTTAGGTCAACATAAAAGGGCATTTTGATGCAACGAGTTTTATTTATTTCATATAGTTCTTCAGTTTATTGCATTCCACAGCAGTGAATATGAACTTACAATGACAATATACATTAAAAATTTTCTCAATTCCTATCTAAAATGCGTGAAGTCTATAAGATACTGAACCCACCTGTCAATAATCAGAATAACAATAGTATGTGATTATTTGACACACAGAAAACCTTTTCGGATCATAAAAAAAATTATAAAGCTCAATCATTTCTCATTCATTTCCAAACCAGCCTACGAATTGATAGCAAAAATCTCAAGCTGCGAAAAAAAAAGATCTGAGATATTTCGATCAATTAGTTAATTGGAGATGAATGGCAAATTATACGTTTTTCACGAATGAGTTTATATTTTTTTAACATATGAGTCAATTCTGACTATATCCAACGATTAAATCTCGAAACAGCCTCGAATTAAAGTCTGAAATCCAACATTCGAATTCCTGTGTGTTAATCTTATGAGTTACGTAGATTTTCGAAAAAAAGCCTTTTAAACCTCATTTGGACGATAAAAAATTCATTTCTTATTCTGATGAACCATTTAACAGTTTGCCCCAAAATGTCTTTTCCAGACAAATGATCACATCTGTCATCAATCGTCTTGAGTGTCCAATATGTAACATTTTTCGTAAAGTTCAAGAAAAACCACTGAGACATACGTATATGCGGATATTTTTTAAGTTGCCATACCCATGAGGGTAAATAATAAGGTATCCAGAATGAATTTCTTCTAGATTCTTTATGTCTACTTAATCTAAATCGTGTCCACATTTCGTGCAAATTTTGGCCTTGCATGAAGAATCATTTTCTCCACAGTTGTAATGGTGGTCAACGGATCTAGATCGGTGTCTTCTTTGATGAGGTGCCTCTAACAAGCCATTGTTGTTTGGCGAAAGCTTCCCTCCACTGCCATCTGCAATAAGAAAAGTTGTCGATTAAAGTAGAAAACAACTATATATCTGCAACTAATATGTCAGAATTAAATCGTTGAAACCTTTCTGTTCTTCTTTTTCATGAGCTTTTTGTTGAACGTTAGTAAATGTGAAATCTTTCTCCCTATCTTTTCTCGAAGTGTTTCGTGGTATTTTTGAACCCTCATAACTTGAGTTTGAAATATAGTAGATGAACAAAATTCTCAGGATATAATGCCAGTAGTAAACTTATCAAACGTGCAAAGTTTCAAGTGCGCAGCTCGTACACTTCAGATTTTATAGATATCTAAAAACCCCCGATTTCGTCACTCACTCACTGGTGATCATAAACATTGTTAGGGTACTTCCCGATGACCTATCAAGTTGAAATTTGGTATGTGAGGTAGTTTCAGTACACAAACAACGGAAAAATTCTTAAACTTGAAACTTTCACCCCCCAACCCTTAGAACCAGGGATGTATAAGTTTACGTATGAGACTTCCGCCAATTTTAATGCTAGTAGTGTGAAAATTGATATATACGGAGGACTGCTTGTTATAAATGTTAAAAAAATATTCAAGAATTCTCAGGGAAAATGACCCCCACATTTTGAATAAGGGGATAAAATAAAGCGCTCGTGAAACACCTCATGTGTATTTACACCAAATACAATTTCCCTGTAATAACCTCAACCGCAGTTTCCATTGTGCAAATTTCCCGTTGTGATCACTGTATAATGATAGGATTCTTTATACAATGGTTTTGATGGCAGCTCTCAAATACATCGCCATCGCAGCTTGAATCTAGGTAGGTAAAGGTATATTTCTATACATCGTACCTTGTTGATTTTGATCATGAATTGTGAATTAGTTTGACTTGAAATAGATCTCGCAATAATTATATTTTATTTAATTATTGAGAAAAAAAAAGAACAAAATGAAAGGATTTTGTCATAAGCAACGTACAAAAAGAATTGAAATCCAACCAAAAACATTTTCATGTAAAATATTGCCAAGACGAGGCCGTATTTCTCACATTGTCAAAAAGTTATCAGATCTCATGTAGGGCCAAGCTGCTAACTACACTCTCCAAATTTACAAGTCCTTATTTCACAAACTCTATGCCTTGGTCAAAATAAGAAACTTAATTTTATTTATTTATTTTTTATCCATCCAAAAAATTCAGCCTGTTGTTGTTTTTTGTCACTAAGAGAACAGATTAAAAGATTTACATATACTGGCAAAATTAATTAGTAAAAAACTGTGATCTGGACTAGGATCAAGAAAAATTATTTGAAATACAGGGTGACACAGAATCATAGTACACCCCCAGAAACTCCCTTGTTTCTGAAGCTATATTTCTGAAATTTGGAACATTGAATATACTCACTATAGGGCACTTTTTGACATATTTATAAAAAAATCCAATTTCCGGTTTTTCCGGAAATGACATCAACTTTGGATTGAACCGATAAAATACTTAAATGTGACATGTTCTTTCGAGCATTTAGGCCGTCGTCGTAGATTAGTTCTCGACGTTTCGCCAGTTCGAGTGTCTGGCATCTTCAGGAGTTATATAACTCCTGAAGATGCCATACACTCGAACTGGCGAAACGTCGAGAACTAATCTACGACGACGGCCTAAATGCTCGAAAGAACATGTCACATTGAACGATGGCCGCGAAAGCCTCAACCAAAATACTTAAACTTGTCTAAACTCCATTATCGTGTTCGTATTGGTTATACAGAAAAATAGTTGATATGGAGGGATACCTCATCGATGGTACTTTCGAATGACGTCAGAGTACCATTATGCTACTATTTGACAAAACGGAGTTTCGAGTGAAAAAAGGTTTTGGTTTACTCTTTATGCACGTATTTCGAGCCACGATACTTTTTAAATGGAAATTACTATAGTGTAACATTATTTGGAATAATTTTAGGGAGTTCAAGGCTCTCTAGATCGAAAAATAAAATGGGCGTTCTGACGAATGAAATATCAACTATGAGGTATCAATAGATTGAGAAAATCATAGAGATTTCAAAAATGTAATAATATACCGGGTGTCCCATTTGAAAATCGAAAGTTGATGTGATTTCCGGAAAAACCAGCAGTTAGATTTTTTTCTGAATATGTCAAAAAGTGCCCTATAGTGAGTATATTCAATGCTCCAAATTTCAGAAATATAGCTACAGAAACAGGGGAGTTTCTGGGGGTGTACCATGAGTCTGTGTCACCCGGTATACTTCACGCAAAATTAAAGGAACAGAAAAATTTTCAAAATTTTTTTTTTATTTTCAACAGGCTGTATCTTAGTGAAAAATAGTCGTATCGGAAACAAAAAAACTTAATTTTGAGGCTTGGAGGCTTAAGTTCCTGAAATTCTTGGTTAACAATTTTTCGGAGTACCGGTAGCCATGCAATCCTCGGATAAAGCTGTCTTCGAGATATCCAATTTTGAATTCAAAAGGATCCTTTTTCACTCAACTGCCGATATCTTCGCAACAAAAATCTTGTTCTTTCAATTTTTCGAAATTTCAATCAATCGGTCCGAGAAAACCGCTGAACCAATCAAACTACCGATTTAGGAAGGACTCTGGGGAACATCAGACTGTGAATTTTTTCCATAACCTGAGCTTACCCTCCAAAATTGATGAAGATACAGTCCATTTATCAAAAAACGGAAAAATGCCATTTTTTTGCTCTTTTTTAACGTTGACGTTGCAGGCGATCAGTAGTTCCAGAGATATCGGCAGTTGAGTGAAAAAGGATCCTTTTGAATTCAAAATTGGATATCTCGAAGAAAATTCGTCATATCCAGGGGTCGTAAATAGCAAATTGGAGCTGAATAAACAGGTTATGCGACCGTTGCAACGCTATATAGCTCGAAAACATTTTTCTTTGGGCGTAGAGCAAAGAAAAACAATTGGAAAAATTTTGAAAATTTTTTCTTCGTTGGTTATCCGAGGATTGCATGGCTACTGGTACTCCGAAAAATTGTTTACCAATAAATTCAGAAACTAGAGTCCTCAAGCTTCAAAAGTTGACTTTTTTTATTTCCTATACGACCATTTTTCACTGAAATACAACATGTTGAAAATCACCAAAAAATTCTGAAAATTTTTCTGTTCCTTCAATTATTACGCGAAGTGTATATCATTACTAATGAAAATCATTTACATACCCGAATTACCAGATGTGTTTTCTTCATCTTCCAGAAGAGGTGCTTCTTCAGCTCTCGAATACCTATTGGTAGGAGGCTCCAATCCGTGGAAAAGATCAAGACGTGAATCCAGAGAAAACTGCTTGCCAGACATCAATATGCCCTTGATCCTCCTCCTCATGGCTGCATTCCAAGAAAGTAAAGAGGCTCATAACAAAATCGTTGAATGAAGAAGTAATGGAAGAAGCATTAGTTAAATATGAAGGCGCGAAGGTCCACCAATATGGCTGCCATTTGTTTCCGGTTTGCAGTGGAGTAACATAAATTTTCATTATGGGAAAGAAATTAAAGGAATGAGGGAATATATTTCTTTTATGAAACTTATAATCGAGAACTAAAAGTCCTAAATGATTCAAAATTTTATTTTTTCGTAATTTAACCACTCTGGGAGAGGTTCGGTCGAAACAATCTTTAGTAAAATGATTGGAACAAATCAGCACGTTTGGTTTTATTTCGAAATTTTTCTCATTTACTATATTTGACCATTGAATACCTAGTTTCATATCACGAGGAAAACTGAAAAAATCCTTAAATGTTCTAATAGTAGAATTATATAAAACACTGGAGTATCGAACAAATAGAAAAAAAAAACACGTGTGGCACTCGAGGACTGCCGCGGTAAAGCTATTGCATAGCATCTATTCAAAAATAAGAAGATAATATTGTTGATTTAAAATAATTTTTTTTATTTATCTTACAATACATATAGGTTATTCCTTTTTAAATTCAATTTTTCCGAAAGAAAAGTTGTCAACCGCTCTGATTTTTTATCAGCGAAGTTAATGTTGAAATCATCAGCCAAGATAAGTGGAAATTTATTACCATTTGTACCACGTATTTTCGACCCTTCTTCAGTGTACGCCAGTAAAGTGCGATGAACAAAATGCTCTACCTCGTCCAATTTTGGATTCGGAGAAATGTAAATTGCTACCATGACTATGTGTAGGGCATTTCTAAGTTTGCATAAGCATGCACAAATATCTCAAACAAATGAGCGTCTAACATTAACATCGCTAAAGTCCTCACTATTTATTTCAATATTCGGAGTTATAATATTAGTAACATTATTACTATTTTGTTAAATAGCTACCCCACCTTTCGGAACAGTATCTCGTTTGAATCGAACAATACAATATTTCAATCGGATTATCACGCGTCATGCATGTTTCGGTGAGAAGAAACACATTGGTTAGTCTAGTAACTGAATCTTGTAAATCGTATTTGTGACTATGTAGACAATTGGAAGTCATTATGGAAATGCCATTTCTATTACTACTGAAATCTAAGACACTTTGAGCTATCGTCTGAACACTATTTAAAGACAGTCTTTTGAATTCTTGCAACAAAGATGCAGTCGATGCAGCTTTTCTTCGATTATGATAAAACTTAAATGCAGAATTATCATTTTTTGTCGTAATATAAAATTTTTCAATATTAGTCACCCGAGAGAGTGCAACATAGACGAGTTCCTGAGAATGTGATTTACTATACTCATATACTATTTCGTCAAAAGTTCCACCTTGCGACTTATGTATAGTTAGAGCAAGAGCTGAAGTTAATGGAAAAAGTTTGCGTTTGGCTATAAATTTTCTATCCGATGTTAATGAAATATTTGCCGTTCGTAATTCAATGGGAACAGCGAGATTGCCGACTCCATTTTGCACTGCTAGAGTGGCTGAACGCATCCGTCTAGTCGCAAGCTCCCAAACACTGTGCCGAAGTCTGCCGAACTGAACCGACGATACACGGCTGTGTTAGGTTTTTTCGTTACGGAATTTCTACATTCGGTCGCCGCGTTCAAAGCCTGAGATGAAAGCTATGCAATAGCTCAAAATCATTCTAATCATTTTTCAAAATTGAATCATCTGAGACATCTTTCTTCGAAAGATATCAATAACAAGTCACAAAAGGTCTACCAAGATGGCTACTACCATTCGCCACTCAGGGGCAGCGTTCACAAACTTACTCAGAGAGTGGAGTAAGAGTATGGCCATATGATCAGAAATATACTTCGGTCTTTACTCCACACTCGTCGTTCACAAACTTACTCTGACAAATGTCATTCAAAATTCAAACATGTGTATAGGTTATGAATAATACTTTTGCATCATATACTTTTTTTATATATCATTTTTATATTGAATTGTTGCTATCATAAATGAATAATAGATGTTTAAGAAAAAAATTCTCTCTAGTCGTACATTTTCAGTTGTCTTCGCAGTATAGTCAATTTTTCTTTTATTTGAAAAGCAGAGCACAACGGTGTTTTTTTGATGATTGGGAGAAAACTGATAAATGTTCTCAGGAGTTTGAATTACTTTTAATGAGACAAAAAGAATGAAAAAGGTTATTATTGTCTATAATCTTCTCTTGCAAGCAGAAAATTAAAAATGTTATTACATGTTTTGTTGGTTTATTGACTCTACGCCAGAAAAAAATTGAATACTTCGTAACAAAAAATAGTTTCATTTGAGGAAGCTAACAAAAAGAAGTTAAAAAATATTGTATGAAATATAAAGCAAAATATGAATGAATCTTGTCAGATCTAAACTCTCGAATATAACAAAATATCAACGTAGATTCCAAATCAGGTACAAAAAACAGTTATTGTGGGACTTTTCATGTCTCGATTTATTTGAACTTGAACGGACCACTCTAGGTTCTGCAATACAGGAAAAAACTCTTTTTTTCTTTACCATTATCTCTTGGTAAAGTTCACTTTGAGCTTCGTTAATTCACTGCTAGCAATTTCATTAAATTTATTAATCATTAAAGTAATTCTTTCCAATATTTCTTTATTTCACAGAATAGTTGTTTCACTTGAAAAATTAATTGTTTCGTATTTCGTTACTGAAATGAAACAAAACCAGAAATAAATACTTATTCGAATAATATTCAAGTTTCAAAAAGTCTGCGGGAGCAAGACAGAATGAAAATCGTACGTCACAACTGTCAGAGTATATGTTTACTCTCCCAAATAGCAGAGTATGCAGAGCTTACTCAGAGGAAGTTTATGAACGCTCACAGAGTATACTCCGAGGAAGACAAAGCAAGTTTGTGAACGCTTCAGAGTAAGGGGAGCTTACTCTGAGTAAATTTATGAACGCAACCAGGCTATGCAACCGACGACTATCCCCCCTTCCTTTCCTTCTTTATTTAAAGGTTGTAAACGTTCAAAATCCAGAAACGAAGGACCAATTCTTACCTGGACTGTCTTGGGCGTTCTGGCGTAGCTTGATGGTCTTTGAGAATTGCTCGAGGACGTCTTTCTGATCGTAGATGGCCGCAAAGCTGCCATTAACGATTTTCGGAGACATCGGGGAGTTGGAGAGGAGCAAACTGGTCCCGAAGTTTTCGTTCTTGGTCTTTGTATCTGAGGGATTTATCGAGTTACCAATTTTTTCAAATGTCGGACAAATCAGTCATCAACTAAAAGCAATGGAGAAGTATTCGTGAATCATAGATATTGACGGTGCTAGATGTCGCCACTCGTAATATATCACTCAGTAGAATATTTGCTTCAAAAGTAGAAGTTTTTTTATGAAAAGTTTGTCTCTGAGAGATATGGAATTAGTGATTGTGCCAAATAAGGCTGCAACCGGAATATATCTCTCTTTTCAGTGATAACATCTGAGATCATTTCTCCATTCTCATAATTTTGGGTGTGGCCTCCGTAAAGGCAAAGAATTTTTTGTTTTTCGATTTGTTCTTTTCCTCGAAGAATAGATATTGTAGGTACAAGAATTATCCTACTAGTCCTACTTATTCTAGTATTATTCTAAATGCGAAAGTTCAGAAACTCTTCAATTTAGGATCAGATTAACGATACTCAACCAGAAAGTCAATCAAATTATGACAATAATTTATAGGTAATTTCTCTATTTCAGTATCGTGATGAGTTCGTCACAGTACTAAAAGTAGTGCTGTAATGAACTTTTTACAGCATTGTTTTCAGTTAGTATATTCTACAACAAGTTTCAGAATGGGCTCTTATTCTAACACAAATGCTCCTTTGTCGCTCTTTTTCGAAAGCATGAGTGTTGGAATTGCCTTCTGCCACATACAATGGTATTATGGAGCATTCACACGGGGACAATTGACAAGCCATTCCATTGAGACAATCCAATAGTGTAGTCGATTGGCATCGTGTGAATGGAGATAATGGATTGTCTTGATCCATTCATGAGGACAATCCAGTACAGGAAGCCAATTGATAAGCCATTTCACTGAGAAATTGGATTGGCTTAGTGGAATAGCGTTGTGTGAATAGAGACAATCCATTGAAATGGAATGTCTTTACCCGTCAATAGAGACAATCCATTGAATTAGAACGATTTTGAATTCATTGGAGCCAATGCCTTCCCCCACCCTCGGTACGATGAATTGTTTCATTTTGACGTGCATCTCAACGTTCCTACCTCACTGTTGGGATATGGATAGAAAACATCCTAGTTGATATCGAAAAAACATCGATGTCGTGAATCATATTTTGAAAATAGCATTAAATAATTCTAAAAAATTACAGAACAAATATTTCTAATGAAGAGTACTCATTTTATCAACCGATTTCAACAAAAGCAGCTTCAATAGACGCTCAACATGCAAATTTGTCTCTATGCTGATCTTGGGATTTTCATTAAATGTTTTCCGAACACTTGAATTTCTGAAACATATCTTCAAAATTTTCCCCTGCAATCTCTGGAACAAAATCAATCAGCAAAAAATTTTAATAATAGAAGACTCGTTCACTCATTTGTCTAGGGTCAAAACATGTCTATACATGGTAACATTTTTTATTTCATCTCGAAATTTCCTGGAGTCAGTTTTTTTCCCCAATAAATTAACCCATAGGTTCCCACCGAACAATTGGCCAGATTATTATTTTCATCCAACAAAATACATGATGACTCCTTAATTTCCTTTTTATAATGATCAGAATTTTTGTGTTACGTTTTCCATTCCATCATGTGATCTTCGGTATTGGTACACTCATGACTTTCAATTCGCGATTTACCAATATCTCTATTTTTATGTCGATATTTTTTAAAGACTTTATGTTTCTCCTGTGTAAGTTCACAAATACAGAAAATATTCAAAAAACAGTTTGTGGACCCTTTTTCACCATTGATTTTTTATCATGAAATCATTTTGTCTTTTGAATAATGTTCGTATGTTGAATTTGAAACCAATTCTTTCCATGTTTCTGAACTTTTCCCAAAATCACAAAATGATTTGAGATCTATACTAACAAAAATTAAACCTTTGAATGGTAAACAGAAGTAAAAAAACTGTGTTTACAATACGAATTTGTCTGATGAAGGAGTCTGATATAGACCCCGAAACGTTACAAAGTTCAATAATTTGAAGTGTTATTTCCTGTTTCATTGTTTGGCAACAATTTTTTTGAAGGTTTTGGTCTCGAACAATGTGGTGAACAAGTTTACGCAGGGGCTCTCTTCTATTATTTAACAAAATTGTTCCAGAGACTGAGTAAGAATTTTCAACAAAATGTAGAATCATCCTGTAATACATATCAATCGAAAAAAAAAATGATTCACGCTTATAATATCGAAAATATATTCATAAATATGATTCATTGTTCAATTTTTGTATAATAGGTCCAATTAGAGTTTGCACCATTTCCGGACACATTCTCATACATAGTCTATACTCCTCAGGATTCTCTACTTCTAATTATATGGATATTTGTCTTTATTGACCGAAAGTAGATCTTCCCAACATACAGGTCTAATCTATCTTCTTTCAAAAATTGTGTATTCTTCGAAAACATCTATTCCCTCCCTTAGCTAGAAAATACATAAGTTTTTCAATGAACGTTCTGATTTGAGTCTATCCATCGCTAAACAACTTCCCTCAAAAATATACCTTCTCATTATATTCTGACAGAAACTGTCTAGATGAGTGACGCGAATTTGACACTTTCCATTGGAATGGCTTGTTAATTATCCTCGTGTGAATGAATGATGCACTTTCATGGAATATCTCAATGGATTGGCTTAATGGAATGGCTTGTCAATTATCCCCGTGTGAATGCTCCATTAAACGATATTTTTTCTATTTCAGTCAAGTTTTGTGAAATACTCTCGAAATTCAGATACAAATTCAGATTAGTGACTTTTGTATTATATCTTGTCAGTTGGTGTGACTTACGAAATTTGACAGATTACTGAATTTCAATTGATTATCAATGAAAAATTGAGACTAGTGACTTTTGTATTGCATCTTGGCAGTGGGTGTGACTAACGAAATTTGACAGATTACTGAATTGGAATTTCGTAAGTCACACCCACTGCCAAGATGCAATACAAAAGTCACTAGTCTCAATTTTTCATTGATTTCCACAAAACTTGACTGAAATAGAGAAAATATCGTCTAATACTCGTTGCAGAAGGCAATTCCAAATACTCCTGCGTTTCAAATTTCGCATTCGTGTTGGAATAGGAGCCCATTCTCAGAATATACTATTTGCTCATTTTTTTTTTCATAGCTATGTGTTGATTCAGATTTGAAGTTGATAGGTACCTACCTCATCTACCAAGCTTTTTGTATAAAAGCGCGATTATTTTTATACTTTTCAATGCCTCTTTGTTAGTTTTAGAATTTCTTTTTTTTGTTAACATTTCTTTTTCTGAAATTCAATGGCGCTTTCAGCATAAAATATTTTGTCCATAGACTTGCTAGAATCCAGTTTTGAATTATGAATTCAATTTTCTGTGAAGTAGTAGGGGGGAAAGTAATCATATTTTGTTTTTAGACAACGTGAGACAACACCACAGATAATAAAAACGTTGTCAGTACTGACAAAGTAGTTTCGTGATTTAGCTGACAGAGCTTCGTGGAAAAAACTAATTCCGAAAATCATTCTGGGTTCTGTAATTGCTTACAGAATCTAACCATAATTCCAGTATTAGTACTATCAGACAGTTAAATTAAAATAACATGCAATAAGATAAATAATATAATATCAAATGTCATTCTGGAAATATAACAAAATATAACTATTAAAACGAGAATTTGGTTTTAACTTATCATAAATGTCAACTGATCTCAATGCCGAATGAACTCAAACATATCGTTAAGATCTGATTGATATGAAGTACCTCCAAGCGGAACCTTAGGTCGCTTATTTTCATCCATTTCACCTAAGACTTCCGTGGCCACGGTGTCAATTTCTTTCCAGTCTCTCCTGATGTCCTCTTCTGTGGTTCGCGGAGATGTTACCGTGAATCTTATCACGTATTTGCCCTTGATGGAGGCGGGAACTAAGTGGATGTTTCGGCGGGAGTTTAGCCTCTTCCACAACTGTTCTGTGATGTGGTTGTCCCCGACCAGCCTGAAGACAACCATGCCCAGATACCTCTCTGCAGGGATCTCGAACCGAGGGTCCGATCTGATGAAATTTTCGATTTTTTTAGCCAGCGATACTCCCTGGAATGAAAATTATGATTAGTTTTCTATGGTCGGGAATACATAAAGTATGTTTTTGTACAACTGCCATTAAAAGTGACACTTTTAATGACAGCAAACAATGTTAAAATTGATTGTTTACGTGGAAGCGTGTTAAAAATATTTTTAACATTAGTGTTAAAAATATTTTTAGCCCTCCATTTTCTTATGATGAAATCAGATGAGAAAAATTCAGCAATTGCAAATTTTTATTATCAAAATTTAACAATAAATACTTATGAACATTAAAAATAATCGTAAAACTAGAACAATTACTAACATTAATGCATTGTGACGTTAGGGAGCTTCGCAACACATTATTAGAATCCTCAGCACCATCAGTACTTGTAGAAACCGAAAGTACAAAATTGGATGATGATGATCCAAAATCTGTTGAGGTTAGAAGAATTTTTTCAGCAATGACATTTCTATATGCAATGGATTGATCAACATAGCCCTCGGTTACCGTCGTAGACTTCCATCCACCATGTTTTTTTCATATTCGTAATATTTGCTCCTGATTCTGCTAGCAATGAAGCGTAGGATCTTCGAAAACAGTGTCCTGTATATTGCTTTGATTCTGGCAGTTTGAGGACCTCGGCAACAATAGATGGAATTTTCCCAAATGTATTAATACCAACTTGATTGGCAGTGCATTTATTATTCATGTATTTCAGGAAAAAACGACGATGTTTGATGACAGAAGGGCGCAGAGCAAAGTACTTATGGAAATAGTCTACATACTTCCCAATAATACTGAAAGAACGACTCACTTTCGTTTTTGTATTTGAAAGTTGTATAACCAATGATTTATTTGTTATTTCGATGGCTTCCATTGATAAATTACACAATTCTTCACGCCGACAGGCTCCAAATAATCTGAAAATAGTTGCAACCTTAACCATCAAGTATTTCTCATCCAGTGCCTCCTTTATAAACTTTTCAACTTGTTCACGAGTGAGAATTTTCGATTTTTTGGGACGATATCCTTCACTTTTCCGTTTTATATATGCTATTACCTTAAAATATTTACTAACATCCACACCATTTTTAACAAGGGCTCTTGAATTTATCATTGAAAATTTGCTCCACAAAGTTGATGAACTCCATATTTTAGATTTTTCTTCCAAGTATGCCAGGAAAACTGTTTCACTGAAGTTCCCTTCTACATTTTTCAATTTACACCAGGCCAGGAAACTGTTATATGCAATATCGTACTGCTGAACAGATTTTTTAGGTAGGAGTTCCAGATTTGCTCTTCTTGCAGACTCTTCAATATTCAGAGGAACAACCACATCTTCACTTCAATTAATAATTGGACTCCCGACAAACATATTAAGCAGTTAAAAACCCAAGGCGAAAATTGAGCAGGAACGAAATTCAAATGACAGCGTCTTTTCTCATTTGTTAGTAATCATAACGTTGGCAACGTTTGCCATTCACAACAACCTTTTGATTATTTGAATATTAAAATGCATTTGGAAGTTTATTGTCATTGCAAATTCGCCCATTTCATTATCAAAATAGAGTAGTTGTACAAAAAACATTGTATGGTATTTGTGTTAAAAGTGATTTTATTTTGTTCGTGAAATTGTTCTATTCGCTCCGCTCATTTCACAAACTTTTTCACTCTCAAAATAAAACGTCATTTTTAACACTCATATCATACATAACTGTTTCATTTAAATGAAAACCATATAAAGTATGCTATGATGTTTTTCCATAGACTTTTCTCAGACAATTTCAAACAAGATAAAATAGAGATTACTCACGTGTCTTATATGTTTCTGAAGACCGCTCAATCCATAATTTCTAATAACAAACCAGAGCTTCAAAGCTCTGAACTTTTTACTCAATGGAATTTGCCAATGCTGAAAAAATGAACTCAATTACTGTCTGACGAAGGACAAAGGTGATTCATGAGAAAGTGCAAATAGTAAACCTTCCAACAATAAAATCTGATGAACAATTATGAGACATTAGAACACAGGTAGTCGTTATTTTGAAAGCATGAAAAAACTTTAGAAAATGAAAATAAAAAAAAAAAAGATTTTACAAATAATACTACAAAAAATGATGAATTTTACAGAGAAACTGATAGTTAACTTGAAATAAACATAACATAGAACGCATGCACGAAATGATTCAAATTTCTGAATGATTTCCCGACTATTATATTCTAATTGCAGTTTATTTTCTGAATCTACTTTTAATCCAACAGAAGAGATTGAAGATTAAGAATTAAAACGTGGACAGGTTAATGTATTGAATATCCTATTGGGTATAGACTGAGATAAAATGAAAACTTCGTAATCTCACCATGAAATCTATAGCCAATCCTGAATACTCATGCTGTAAATATAGAGGATCCACATTGAAAGTTTCATGTAAAGCTATTGAATCTTTAACCCTGAAAAAAATATTATGTTAACCACTCTGATACCTTCACATGTTTTATTGTGAAATACACTGCGCAAAAAAATTAACGAACATTATGGAAATCTCAAATTTATTCTACAACTGGAGGTGTTCTCAATGATTATTATTTTTATCAGAATTATGCATGCATATGTTATCCACTTTCAACGTTTTTCTTCAATACAGATGTTTTTTCCCAGCAGGAATAAAAAAAGATGATATTATCAGATTTTGAATGTATTGGCTCCATTCTAAAATCAGTTGTTCTCGATCAATTCTAGTGATCAATAGTTTTTCTTTCATTTGATTTTCTACACTCGATCGCTATGCAACGCGAAACACGCAATTTGACCCAAGAGGAATGTGCCCAAGCGGTAGTTTTGCGAGAAGAAGGGTGGACATACACAAAAATTGCAGAAAGGTTTGGAGTTCCCATACAAGTGTGTCCAGAATGTTGCAGCGATTCAGGCAGACAGGTATGAATGTCCGAAGACCAGGACAGGGTAGACCACGGGTAACAACTGCCATTCAAGAACGTTACTTGAGAGTTTCTTCGTTGAGACAACGGTTTGCAACCACTCACTTCCTTCAAAATCAGCTTGAGCAAACTCATGGGGTGCAAATTAGCACTCATACAATAAGAAATCGTCTCAGAAAATATGATTTGAGGCCCAGCTCTTACCCCAGCCCATCGAAGGGCGCGTTTGGATTTTGCGAGAGAGCATATCCATTGGGAAGAGGCCGATTGGGAAAGAGTTCTCTACACAGATAAGTCTAGATTGTGCCTCTACCATCGTGATCGACGTTCTTTTGTATACAGACGTCCACATGAAAGATATGCTCAGTGCAATTTCCTGAA
This sequence comes from Hippodamia convergens, assembly GCA_038502775.1. Lineage (NCBI taxonomy): Eukaryota > Metazoa > Arthropoda > Insecta > Coleoptera > Coccinellidae > Hippodamia > Hippodamia convergens. The sequence goes on along the minus strand of CM076607.1, from coordinate 18,753,106 downwards.
TACTATTGGTTTCGGGGGAGGATCGATTATGGTATGAGGTGGAATATCTTTGACTGCTCGAACAGACCTAGTGGTCGTTGATAATGAAGCTATGAATGCTGATAAGTATATAAGGAACACTCTTGAATGGCATGTAGTGCCATTTGCCCCATACATTGGTGAAAATTTCATTTTTATGGACGATAATGCCAGACCCCATCGTGCGCGCATCGTTCAGGAGTACCTTGAAGAGGTTGAAGTCTCTCGAATGGAATGGCCAGCAAGAAGTCCAGATCTCAATCCGATTGAGCAGGTTTGGGACAACCTGAATAGAAGGCTGAGAAGTTCAGAAAATCATCCAGCTTCTCTGAATGACTTAGGAATCCAACTCGGAGAAATCTGGGAAGGAATAGGTCAGAACATTTTAAGATCACTCATTTTGAGTATGAACCGTCGTTGCCGAGCTGTAATTAACGCAAGTGGTGGAAAAACCAAGTATTAAATCACTTATCAGCATTTCAGTATTTGGAAAATTGTTCATTTCTCTTCTTTCACATAAGATTCGTTGAAATCCTGAATTTTTCTTCCATTTAATGTGTCTTGTTTCGTTCAAAACCTTCCCGAGAGAACATAAAAAATAAGTTTTAAAGTCAATGTAGAGTTAACTTTCATTAAAATTGAGATTTTCAGAATGTGCGTTAATTTTTTTGCGCAGTGTTTTATTACTGAGTGTTTTTTATTCTACGTCCTAAGTACATGATGAACATGATAACGTAAGAAGACTTACCACATTGCTGTACATTCGAAATTGACCATGAGCCATTTGGAAGGGTTGAAAGCTATGGAGTCTGCATATTCTACCCCTTTCAACCAGCCCCTGAACTCTGGACATATGAAGGCTGATCCAGCGTATGCAGCGTCTATGTGGAGCCAAAGTTTTTCTTGTTGGCAAACTTTCCCAACTTCTTCCAAATTGTCAAAAGCGCACGCTCCTGTGGTTCCCAAGGTCGCACATACCTGTTATTATTACCATCATTATTATTTGATTATGGCAAGAGTTGTAGCAGAGCTTATGAAGTCACAAAATTGAGAAAAAATTAATATATCGAAAAAAAAAACAATAAAAGTGCTTCAAAGAGGAGAAATATCTTAATATAAAACTAAGTCGGCCATTTTGTTGGTTACACCATTTATAACTCAAGATTGGATGAACTGTTTGTTATTAAAGATCTTTTGTTGACATTTTCTATCGAACACACAAAAATACAATGGGTGTTTCCAAATGACTTCATTTGGAGCAGATATAACTAATGGACGTGGATTCAATCTAACATTCAAGGTAAGACTATAATATCAACATTAATCACTTATTTTGTCTTCCCTTTCTGCTATTTAGATCCAAGGTTCACCATCGAATTGGATCATTACAGCCACTTGAAGATGCACGTAATAAATTCCTCCAAATTTGCTTCATAAAGGCAATATGGATGATCAACGTCAATCAATTAATGCAGATGTGAGAAGAATAATTCTTCAAGATCTGCGGCAACTACTTCATGAGCATCATGCATTGGTTCGATTGTTTAAAACTGCTTTGGAACGTATGCCAAGTGACGATCACAAGATTGTGATCAGAGCAGATAAACGACCTGTTGGAGCACATGACGCCAATTCAAAGCCCCTACAATAGAAGAAGTGGCAATTGTGATTGTACGTGAAAACTTGGAAACGCGTGATATTGTTCTTACGCGTCGCAATACTGGAGAATTGCAACGGATATATGAAACACACCGTTCATACGATGCTCTACAATATCTGCTAATGTTTTGGAGAGGTGATGATGGATATTACTTCAATATCAAGATGATAAATCCATTGAAGGGTGAGTATTTTATTAAGATTCAAAATATCTACTTTGAATTATTTGATTTTAAGCCAAGAAACCACTAAGAAAGTGAGCTCGATGAATCATTATTCATTTCGTTTAATGGTTCGTTAAAATGCTGATAACTATTTGCTGAGATTTCGTCGATTGTTTCAGCAGTATTGTGTGGACATGCATTGTGAAACTAGCTGACCCGGCAGACTTAGTTCTGCGTCAATCGATAAATTAAAAAACAACTTCAATACTATAATGAACTATTACGTTATAATGTTGGCCAAGAAGTGTCTAGAATCATTTCCTATCCCAGAAACTAAAGAGCGTAGGGGATCTGGTGATGGGACCAATTGTGACAATTGGCAATTAGATAAGGTAGCTGACCCAACGAACTTTGTGTCGCCTTAGAAATGAATAAAGTTGTACTATCCATTGATTTTTTTTAAGAAGGAAATATATTAGGTGGAATACAGAAAAGGACAAAATATACAAAAAATTTAATTGCATTGAAATAGGTATGTACATTTTTATTCATACAACAAAAGAATTCTCTTTATTCAAGAGGTGAAGAGGGAACTTTTTTTAATATTTTATCGATCGAGGCAGTACGAAGTCTGCCGGGTCAGCTAGTTCAGAATAAAAACCGCTCCTGCATTTTTCTCTAGGATCTGCCAGTCTCAAGTCGAAAAATAAAAACACCTCAACTAATCTCCAGTATTCTTCAGAACATAAAAACGGTTTTGAATTTTCAACTAAAAAGTAGCAGGTTTAAGCAAAAACCCTGAAGATTTCATTCATTCTAAATCGAAAAGAATCCCAATGTACATCTCAAAGAATCACCCTGTATATATGTATACAGGGTTGGGATAAAGTATGGAATCAAGTAAATATCTTTTAAACGAAAAGAACGATATTTATGAAAATTTGCAGGTAAGTGCAATGGAACAAAACGCATCTGATGTACATTTTTTTGATAATAAAATACTTCCGGTTTAACCGGAAATGCCATCAACTTCTTTAATTTAAATGGGACACCCTATTTATTTTTACAGATTTTGAAAGAGCTTGTTATTTTGAATTCATACATACTGAGTTTAGTGTAAAAAAAATTGTAAAAACGAGGAATAACTCACTGTTAGTAGTACAATAGATGTACATTTCATTATTTTAGAATAATGAGAAAATAAATTACTTCAAATGTATGAATCCTCTACGTCCAATTCATCGATTTGGAAAATTCGCATCCAGAAAATCCCTAACCCGTCTATCATAGTGGGGAGGTGCTCCATCTTGTTGAAACCAAATATTTTGTGATAATTGCCCATTCTGTTGAAGTGCAGGAATAATTTCGTTATTTAGTAGATCCAAATACTTGTCACCATTCAAGTTTCCGTCGATAAAAAAGGGCCTATAAGCTTATTTTCGACAATTCCCATCCAAACATTTAACTTCTGTGGATGCTGGGTATGTGCTTCATGAATCCAATGAGGATTCTCGTTTGACCAATACCTTGAGTTGTGGCGATTAACTGTTCCATTTAAACAAAAAGTTGCCTCATCGGAAAAAACTATGCTAGAAGCAAAATTTTCGTCGACATTACAGATGTCCATTAGCCGTTCGCAAAATTCCAGCCGTCGGTCAAAATCATCGTATGACAATTCTTGAACCAACTGTACCTTATACGGATGATACTTTTCACTTTTTAATATCTTTCCTACAGAACGTCGACTGATACCATGGTTTAGTGCCAAATTTGTGGTGGAATAAGTTTGAGGTGATTCTTCTAAATCGATTGCAATATTTTGTTTAACAGTTTCGTTCGTTGCAGTCCGAGGTCTTCCAGGTTTTAGAAAATTTTTTACCATCCCAGTAGTATCAAAACGTTGTAATGTTTTAGTTACTGTTGAGCGTGATATAGGATTTCTCTCCGGATGCAAATTATTAAAAATATGACACACTTCTTCATGAGTTCTAACACGATCACCATAACCGATCATTATTGAAATTTCAATACGCTCTTTTTCACTTAATTGAACCATTCTAAATTTTTCAATTTATTTCCGTCAATTAGAATTTGACACTTGAAGAACAAAAGACGTACTAAACAGTTCTTGTCTATTTATTACTATGCATACAAACAACATCAATTAGTTCATCTAAATAGTTTTTTGCTCTAATGCAAAAAACTCAAAGGAGGTTGGTTAAAGTGCTATATTCCTCGTTTTTACAATTTTTTTTACACTAAACTCAGTATGTATGAATTCAAAATAACAAGCTGTAAAAATATATAGGGTGTCCCATTTAAATTAAAGAAGTTGATGGCATTTCCGGTTAAACCGGAAGTATATTATTATCAAAAAAATGTACATCAGATGCGTTTTGTTCCATTGCACTTACCTGCAAATTTTCATAAATATCGTTCTTTTCGTTAAAAGTTAAAAGATATTTACTTGGTTCCATACTTTATCCCAACCCTGTATATGACGATAGCTTACAAGATAACTTGCCCTGAACCTTTGTCTATTCTTGATTCACATGGATGAATGATTTTTCTAAAGTTCACTGCATTTGAGCAATGTGCTATTTGAAAAGCACACTTTTGTCGTAAGTTTTTTCATTCATCTTGGAATTTCATTGAGGAATCTGTGGAAGGAACGATCGACGAAATCGAAATGAGGGTTCAGTCGAATAATAATTTCATTCCAATTCAGTGGGGTTAAGTCGACATAGTCCTGTGTGGCATCTCTCTGCCTCCTCCAATACCGAAAAGATAAATCTGGTATACAGTTGATGATTCTAAGGCAATTTAATATCGAATTAATTTACCCGAATAAATCTCGGATTTTTCCTGCAAATAAGTAATTGGGAAAATCCTCTTAGCTCAACGAAGAAATCACCCATTCTCATGAGATACAATTAGTTCCGCTTCATCTTATTTCATTGAATGATCAGCGGATACTGGTGCAAGATCCTCAAGTCAGAAGGCCATGTTTTCAATCTTGAATCGAACACAAACTACTCAAGTTTCATTCAGAAAGGTTTCAAGTATAAATTATCTACATTTATTCTAGTAATCAATAGTTTTTATTAAGTACCATAAATTAATTTAATTCGACTGTCGTCTCATTTTGTTTTCCACTTGTTTTCACAGTTCAGAAAAACGTTATTTGACAGGAAAACTTCACAAAAACGGACTTCAAAATATACTCCCCGTCAATAAATTCCGGACAGGCAAAATTTTTGTCAAATTCAACACCCTGTATCTTTTTTCGTGGTGTTGCAATTTTGTTGAAATTTTCACCAGGTGTAGTATTGGGTCTTGTTATATTAACCTGAAATTTACTTTGCAAAGATATCTGTAGTTTATCCCTTATACAGGGAGAAACAAAACCTTGTTTTATACCCTCCATTTCTAAACACCCTGTGGTGAATTTGAGGGGGAAAATTTTATATCATTAAGTTTTAATTTGAAGTGCAATCCTTTCTCAACGAAATGTTTTTCGATTTAAGTCAGTATCTGCTTTTAAAAAAAAGATACACATTTTCAAAAAAGTGTTGCATTTTTTCAATTTTTATAACAATTTGAAACATTACAATACCTTATCGACTAGCAAACATACACAAAAATCTCAAAATTAATAGCGTGGATTTCCACCTCACTTTCTCATCGCTTCTTCCATACGACGTGGCATACTTTCAATGCATTTCCGAATTGCTTTTCGGGGAATATTTTCCCGTTCTTCAAGAAGGGCTGTTCGTAAATCGGGTAAGGTGTTGGACTAACGATTTCGAACATGTCTAGCTAGCATATCCCATACATGTTCAATTGGATTTAAATCCGGTTTTCGGGCTGGCCACACCAATCGTTGAATATTGGCCTCTTCTAAGTATTCTGTTACAACCCGTGCAACGTGAGGCCTAGCATTGTTCTGCAGAAATTGTTGGGGAAATATTCCCCCAGAAGCAATTCAGAAATGCATTGAAAGTATGCCACGTCGTAAGGTAGAAGTGATGAGAAAGCGAGGTGGAAATACACTCTATTAATTTTCAGATGTTTGTTTATGATTGCTAGTCGATAAGGTATTGTAATGTTTTGAATTGTTATAAAAATTGAAAAAATGCAACACTTTCTTTGAAAATGTGTATCTTTTTTTTGAAAGCAGATACTGACGTATATTAAGAAACATTATGTTAAGAAAGAGTCACACTTCAAACTAAAACTTAATGATACCAAATTTTCCGCCTCAAATTCACCACAGGGTGTTTAGAAATGAAGGGTATAAAACAAGGTTTTGTTTCACCCTGTATAACGGATGAACTACAGGTATTTTCGCAAAGTTAATTTCAGGTTGATATCACAAGTCCCAATACTTCACCTGGTGAAAATTTCAACAAAATCGGAGAACCACGAAAAAAGATACAGGGTGTTGAATTTGACAAAAATTAATGCATGAATCGCTCTCATATATCGAGTTGAGAAATTGAGTAATTTTGCAAAACTCACGTAGAATGGTAGCAGGCCAGCCTTTCGATCGTTGGTGATGGCCTCTTGAAGTGCTGCCCCCCTCATCGATAACTTTTCATCGCTTTCAATAAATCTAATGTTAACTAAGCCTATGAGTGCTGCCTTTTCAACGCTTGAATGTGCTTGATCTGAACAATAGGCTACTAATCTGTTGGTGATGTTGTTTTCTTCCGGATACAGGGATCTGTAGTGTTTGAGCGCTCTTGTTCTACCAGCTAGGAGACATACTAGTGTTGCTTCACTGGCTGTACTCTGAAAAAAAAATTTGTAAGAGCCTTTCATGAACAAAAAAAAGTTCTTTCAATCTATTAATACTAGTCTATACTTATATTATAAATGTGAATGTCCGTGTGTTTGTGTGTTTGGTTGTCCTCTATGGACTCAGGAACCAAATCACCGAGTTTGATAAGACTTTCATCATTTCAGTAACCCATTTCAAAAATCAGATCTGAGGTAATGCATTTCGCTTTCATTGAATCATCAGTGATCAACAAGCTTCAATTTATAATTTTTTTGAAAAAACAGTGAATAACTCGCAAACGGCTCTAGATGACCATATTAGGAAACAACATAAAATGAATGTGGCATTCGGAGATATATCCAAAAAAGTCATAATACACAGGATGTTCCATTAGAAACGAGAAAGTTGATACCATTTCCGGTGAAGTTTTCGATATTCAAAAATATATCATAAATGAATGTCAACTTTGCTTATATCTTCACACAAAATTTGGAAGTGATCGAGATATTATTTTTCTCCATAAACTTCTCATGGACACATGGACAAATGGACAGGGTGGGACACCCTGTATCTTTCAATATCATCGCGCTCATTTGATGTATAACTTGTAAAATAAAGAAAGGTAAAAGAATTGCCACTAAAGATACCCTTTGCCCCCCAAAATGAAATGCTTATGTTTGAAATGAAAAAATGCACTCAAACCATCCGGTCAGTATTCTTGATATTAACCAATGTGTAAAATTTTGGAGACATTTTGGAGATATGTAAGAAAAAGTCACTTGTTGAATATGTTAAATTTATTTTCTTGTTTTTTATTAAATTTTTTTGTCAATCACTATGAGTAATATATATTTATCAGTTTCATTTCATAAATGGATCAAAAAATTTTCTCAACTTCTCAAGTAACTACACCCAACGAGAAATATGATATTTTAAAATGTTTTTTTTATTGGTACCCTATTTTGCTCATTTTGAGTACGCCTCAACGTGTTTAAATGCCATTTTAAAACACGCGTGTTTTGAAGTTATCATGGTTACTATCATCACAAACACAAACAACGTTAAATCTAAACGTCAACCTTTAATTATTGGTCTTTCAAAAGTACCTTCGAATGTTGAATGAAATACAAATACTTCAAAAACTTTATTCAAATATTGTTCTCATTGCCTTGACAACGGAAGGCATAGAATTATAACGTCACGATATCAACCACTCAATTATTAGGTTTTATTTGCATTTTTGTTATTTTTGAATCAGTATTTATATGATTTCAAATTCTACCAATTAAAAAAATAGTGTAAAGTATTCGTGGATAACTGGTCTTTAAAACACTTTCTCTATTTCGAGAACATATTATTCTGTGATTCAGCCTACTTAAAACTCAATAATTAAAATTTCACATATAAACTATATTTTTCATGATATCTGAATGAATCTGAGGGCGATGTATAGTGTATGATATATTTCCGAAACGGGAAAAAAAATGGCGATTCTTTCTAAGCCATTTCAAACTATTGTTTCCTTAAGAAAAATCACAGCTCAGCAAGGAGACCTCTTGGGAAAAAACAAAGTACGCTACTGGATTGCTATGAAAAAAGTGCCGGTATAATGTTTTCATTTCAACATCCTAGCACAAGCAGAAACGGAGATAATGGCCAAAGCTGAAATCGCCTGAATTACAATTTTGGATTATAACTTGAAAACAATGCAGTTGATGGCATCATCAGTTTCTCTAAAAAGGAACAACGTAACGTGTCATTCATTTTCCTCTATCTCTCACGGTTGAAAAGTTGTAGTTCAGGTATCACCAATTTTGCCCACCCTGTACATAAACTTGAAAAAATATTAAATACCTGTATTACTCCACCTCCAGTCTGTCCTGTTGTTTTGTGATGGAAATGTTCAGGCAAATCTAACATTTTCGCCAGCCAGTTCATAACAACCATTTCTAGTTCAGTGCATGCTGGACTCGAAGCCTGAAAAGCATATATATAACTTCAGTTTTATACAGGTGTACAGAAATTAACTCAATCAAGTTTAATAGTACATTCTACGTTGAAAACTTAAAGAAGTCCAGAGTGAAATTTATTGAATGAAACCAATCGAATTCATACATACACTGCGCAAAAAAATTAACGCACATTATGGAAATCTCAAATTTATTCTACAACTGGAGGTGTTCTCAATGATAATTATTTTTATCAGAATTATGCATGCATATATTATCCACTTTTAACGCAGCAGGAATAAAAATGATGATACTATCAGATTTTGAATATATTGGCTCCATTCTAAAATCAGTTGTTCTCGATCAATTCTAGTGATCAATAGTTTTTCTTTCGTTTGATTTTCTACACTCGATCGCTATGCAACGCGAAACACGCAATTTGACCCAAGAGGAATGTGCCCAAGCTGTAGTTTTGCGAGAAGAAGGGTGGACATACACAAGAATTGCAGAAAGGTTTGGAGTTTCCCATACAAGTGTGTCCAGAATGTTGCAGCGATTCAGGGAGACAGGTATGAAAGTCCGAAGACCAGGACAGGGTAGACTATGGGTAACAACTGCCATTCAAGAACGTTGCTTAAGAGTTTCTTCGTTGAGACAACGGTTTGCAACCGCTCGCCTCCTTCAAAATCAGCTTGAGCAAACTCATGGGGTGCAAATTAGCACTCAGACAATAAGAAATCGCCTCAGAGATTATGATTTAAGGCCTCGTGTCGCGGCAAGAGGCCCAGCTCTTACCCCAGCCCATCGAAGGGCGCGTTTGGATTTTGCAAGAGAGCATATCCATTGGGAAGAGGCCGATTGGGAAAGAGTTCTCTTCACAGATGAGTCTAGATTCTGCCTCTACCATTGTGATCGACGTTCCCTTGTATACAGACGTCCACATGAAAGATATGCTCAGTGCAATTTCCTGAATACTATTGGTTTCGGGGGAGGATCGATTATGGTATGGGGTGGAATATCTTTGACTGCTAGCACGGACCTAGTGGTCGTTGATAATGGAGCTGTGAATGCTGATAAGTATATAAGGAACATTCTTGAAGAGCATGTAGTGCCATTTACCCCATACATTGGTGAAAATTTCATTTATATGGACGATCATGCCAGACCCCATCGTGCTCGCATCGTTCAGGAGTACCTTGAAGAAGTTGAAGTCTCACGAATGGAATGGCCAGCAAGAAGTACAGATCTCAATCCAATTGAGCAGGTTGGGGACAACCTCAATAGAAGGCTGAGAAGTTCAGAAAATCATCCAGCTACTCTTAATGACTTAGGAATCCAACTCGGAGATATCTGGGAAGGATTAGATCAGAACATTTTAAGATCACTCATTTTGAGTATGAACCGTCGAAATACCCAGTATTAAATCACTTATCAGCATTTCAGTATTTTGAAAATTGTTCATTTCTCTTCTTTCACATAAGATTCGGTGAAATCCTGAATTATGTGTCTTGTTTCGTTCAAAACCTTCCCGAGAGAACATAAAAAATAAGTTATAAAGTCAATGTAGAGTTAACTTTCATTAAAATTGAGATTTTCAGAGTGTGCGTTAATTTTTTTGCGCAGTGTATAATTCTTTTTTGTCTCCACTTGTCCAGATATCGAATTTGCATGATGTGACCACACAAATTAATCGTTGTTTGTCCAAGAAAATGACTTCTTGGTATCCTATTTATATTGTTCCCATTCACCTGCATCTGGGCGATAAAAACAACAACATATCCAGCAAATTTCCCGTTTAATAAATCCATAATTTCAGGATCGGATGTGTGAATTTCCACTTGCATTATGTAAATTCGTGACATGAATGGGATATGCGAAAATGTTCTCATCAATAATATTCGTGTTTTCATGGTCCTACAGACGTTTTAATCGATTACACGAGTTTATTTTTTTCCAAGTATCTAGTTTATTGTTATCTGGGCGAATTATCTCAATTAGATACCTATTTTACCGATATGGAATATTTTTTACAAAAATAACGTTAGAAAATTAATTCACGATTGAGGATGCCAACTGAATGTGAATTTTTTGAAGCTGGATCGGAAAGGGATTTATTTTTTTTTCTAATAATAGAAGAAAGGCTAACCACTTCGTGGCTCTTTTTTGAATTGAACTCGTGTAAGAATATCAATGATCATAAATATCTTTTTTTTTTTAAAGAATTTCAGAACAAGATGAACTATCGATATCAAATTTGAAAGGGCTCGCTATGACAATGTCATAGCAGAAAAAGTCTGTGGTTTTCTCAACACCATATTCCCAACATAATTCCTATTTTTCACAACCGCCTGTGATGATGACAACTAATTATATTTCTATTCGAACGATAAATAACATTTATTGAACTTCTTTTTCTCTTTTCATAAGAAGAGTGCATTTCTTTCTGACTCACGATGTATGTTCCTATGTGATTTTTTATCATTTCATCAAAAATTGGAATGTTTACCTCACGTATTGATGAAAATAATGGTGTTGTGTTTCTGATTGTCAATGTGTCGAGGGATGTCGTCATATGAACTTATTTCACTGTCTAATCCGAAGCCTTAAATGGATTAAAACTTGCCCCATTTAAACCTGTAGGTCAAATCAATAGATATTGGACAGAGTGATCTACTGTTAGTTTATGATAGTTCACTTAGAATCTTTTTTTCCGGAGATATAAGTGACAATTATATCATTTCGTTTCCGTGAAGAATAGAATACAGAGTAGACCAATTCTCCTTAATAAAGAAATCCGTGACAGGATGCCAACATACACTTCTCGCAACAATTAATTGAACAGAAAAAATTTCCAAATTTTTTGGTGTTTTACAACAGGCTGTACCTCAGTGAAAAATGGTCGTATGAGAAATAGAAAAATCAACTTTTGAAGCTTTAAGACTCGAGTTTTTGAATTTATTGGTTAACATTTTTTCAGAGTATCGGCAGCCATGCAATCCTCGGATAAAGCACGAAGAAAATTTTTTTTGATTTTTCAAATTTTTATTTTTGCTCTATGTGCATGGAAAAATTTTTTTTAGTTATACCGATGCAAAGCCCGCATAGCCTGTTTATTCAGGTCTAATTTGTTTTTCACCACTCTCGGAAATGACCATTTGTCTTCGAGATATCCCATTTTGAATGCAGAAGGATCCTTTTTCACTCAACTGCCGATATCTCCGGAACTACTGGAGATCTATCAAACCGACAGTCGGTTTCTTTTTCTGCAGAAAATTTCTTACAAAACCCGTTCATGCTTAATCAAGAAAAAAAATTTTTTTCACCTGTAATGGTAATGTGGAAAAAGAGCAAGAAAATGCCATTTTGCCATTTGTTGGTTAACGGACTGTATCTTCGTCAATATTGGAGGGAAAGCTAAGGTTATAAGAAAATTTCACAGCCTAATGTACCCCAAAGGGACTCCTAAATCGGTAGATCGATCAGTGAAGCGGTTTTCCTGGACCGATTGATTGAAATTCTGAAAAAATTAAGGGAACAAGGTTTTTGTTCCTTAAAGTTGGCCAATTCTTTCCAAGAATCAATTATTCATTTTTTTTCACTTTTTACTCAATTTTGAATGTTTTGGAGATTATGAAAAAATTGAAAAAAAAAACTGGTGAATTATATTCTGAAAATATCCAGAAAAAAATAGAAATTCTCACCGTTAACCAACAAATGGCAAAATGGCATTTTTCTTGGCCTTTTTTCACATTTCCGTTACAGGTGTAAAAAAATTTTTTTTTATCAAACATGATAGATTTTTGTAGGAAATTTTCTTGCAGAAAAAAAACCGGCTGTCGGTTTGCTAGGCCTTCAGTAGTTACGGAGATATTGGCAGTTGAGTGAAAAAGGGCCCTTTTGTATTCAAAATTGGATATCTCGAAGACAAATGGTCATATCCGAGGTTGGTGAAAAACAAATTAGACCTGAATAAACAGGCTATGCGGGCTTTGCATCGGTTTAGCTCAAAAAAATTTTTCCATGCGCGTAGAGCAAAAAAAAAATTTGAAAAATTTAAAAAAATTTTTCTTCGTGCTTTATCCGAGGATTGTTGCATGGCTGCCGGTACTCTGAAAAATTATTACCCAATAAATTTAGAAACTAGAGTCTTCAAGCTTCATAAGTTGATTTTTCCTTTTCTCATACGACCATTTTTCACTGAGTTACAGCCTGTTGAAAAACACCAACAAATTCGGAACATTTTTCTGTTCAATTAGTTGTTGCGAGAAGTGTATAATGATTGAATATGACTGTGAAAACCGTACGAAACTCAGATATTCTTGCACGATTTAGTTCTACAGGATGAGCCAGAATGAACAGATTTAACACAGAATTAAAGAAAGATGAATACATTCAATTTTGAAAACTTGTTCCTTACCCAAGTGAATCCAAGACTGTTGATTGCATCAGCAAGCATTTCTCCCAGAATTGAGGGGTAACTGTTTAAGGCTGGAAAGTAGGCATGCATGTGCGGGCTTTGCCAATGTGTTACACCAGGCATGATGATCGTTTCGACGTCCTCGAATATCTCTATCCACGACTGGGGTTCCACAGGGGCACTGTCCGGTATCTGTTTCTTCAAGAAACCCGGTTTTTTGTTCGGGAAAACTTTTCTGTCTCTTACATTCTCTAGGTAGTCGGCTATGTAATCCACCATTTCCTTTCCTGATAACACAGAAATAAATGCCAATTAGAGAAATAAATAGAAAGAAGAAGAAGATAAGTCATAGAAAAACTATCAATAAACATAAACTATCTAGCAGTTTTTGAGTCAATACGATTTGACCATTCTATATGAATCTTGAAGTGTTACTTCTAGACGGTGTAAGCTTACAGAAGAATAAATAACTCCACACTGAAGATGAAGATTAAATGAGCAATTTTGTTATACCCTATTACCCTTCATTTTAAGCTATGGCATAGCTTTTATCTCAGGCTTTGAGCACGGCGACCGAATGTAGAAATTCCGTAACGAAAAAACCTAACACAGCCGTGTATCGTCGGTTCAGTTCGGCAGACTTCGGCACGGTGTTTGGGTGCTTGCAACTAGACGGATGCTTGCAGCCACTCTGGCAGTGCAAAATGGAGTCGGCAATCTCGCTGTTCCCATTGAATTACGAACGGCAAATATTTCATTAACATCGGATAGAAAATGTATAGCCAAATGCGAACATTTTCCATTAACTTCAGCTCTTGCTCCAACTATACATAAGTCGCAAGGTGGAACTTTTGAAGAAATAGTATATGAGTATAGTAAATCACATTCTCAGGAACTCGTCTATGTTGCACTCTCTCGGGTGACTAATATTGAAAAATTGTATATTACGACAAAAAATGATAATTCTGCATTTAAGTTTTATCATAATCGAAGACAAGCTGCATCGACTGCATCTTTGTTGCAAGAATTCAAAAAACTGTCTTTAAATAGTGTTCAGACGATAGCTCAAAGTGTCTTAGATTTCAGTAGTAATAGAAATGGCATTTCAATAATGACTTTCAATTGCCAAAGTCTACATAGTCACAAATTCGATTTACAAGACAGTTACGAGACAAACCAATGTGTTACTTCTTACCGAAACATGCATGACGCGTGATAATCCGATTGAAATACCTAATTTCAATTGTTTTGTTCAATTCAAACGAGATACTATTCCAAAAGGTGGGGTAGCTATTTACCAAAATAGTAATAATGTTACTAATATTATGACTCCGAATATTGAAATAAATATTGAAGACGTTAGCTATGTTAATGTTAGACGCTCATTTGTTGGAGATATTTGTGCATGCTTATGCAATTTACATTTCTCCGAATACAAAATTGGAGGAATTAGAGCATTTAATTCATCACACTTTACTGGAGTACACTGAAAAAGGGTCGAAAATACTTGGTACAAATGGTAATAAATTTCCACTTATCTTGGCTGCCGATTTCAACATTAACTGCGCTGATAAAAAATCAGAGTGGTTGACAACTTTTCTTTCGGAAAAATTTAATTTGAAAATGAATAATGATCCACAAGAATCCACAACAGAATATGGGACCACTATTGACGAGGTATTTTCCAGATTTTTAGGAGACATTAATCCTCAAACTTATGTTTCTTATTTCAGTTACCATAAACCTATAGTTTCAATGATAAACAGTCCTGAATAACCTACATGAAGATAAATAAAAAAAAATATTTTAAATCAACAATATTATCTTCTTATTTTTTAATAGATGCTATGCAATAGCTTTACCGAAGCAGTCATCGAGTGCCACACGTAAAACCCAAAAAAATTCAGAAAATTAAAATTGTTTGTTTTGGTAATATTTACAACAAATATAGATGCCTCATATTCAATATCAGTGGTATTACCCCTTCACCAACTTTCTGGTTGGATGTTTACGCTTTCTGAGGTCAACAGACACTGGAAATGCTTTTTACAATCACGAACATACAATGGCTACTTTTTTCCACTCGTACCGTAATTCACCATTTCTGAATCGATTCTATATAACGAAAAAGTAAAACTCAATTTGCGCCTTCAATCAGTGTCAGTTATGTGAGAAAATGTGTTCAAATTGTGGATAAGAAGGCATGTATATGGAAAGCATCCACTGAAATGTCTGCAAATAAATGTCAATAAAGGAAAGTATATGTTTTCTCGTAAAATGAGGGTTCGGATGCCCGTTTATTAAACTATAAAATTGATAGAATTTGCCTGGTACAGTATTGGCTAATAAATCGAGTAGGATGAACATCTACTCAATAAATGTTTTTCTTACAACCCGCCACCCTAAATTTTCGTTAAAAATTCAATCGATTCTTTGTTATGCGTCGATTTTTTTGGATTTGTGGCAGCTAATGGAGAGCACAGATTATTTGATAAGAAAGAAAGATTTTCTCGGAAACTGTTCCATGAAAAATTTTCAACTTATCGGATTGAATAGAACTTTAGCATTTGTTGTCAGCGATTCAACAGTTTATTGAAATTTTAATCCCACATTAAACATACTGTTCATGGCTCTGGCTAAAAAAATAAACTCTTTGATGGAATATTATAATTTTCATTCGCCGTAGGCGACATTAATGTAGGAATAGTCACAGTTTTCATGATTTTATCAGAAATAGTTTCATCGAATTTAATTGTT
This sequence comes from Hippodamia convergens, assembly GCA_038502775.1. Taxonomy (NCBI): domain Eukaryota; kingdom Metazoa; phylum Arthropoda; class Insecta; order Coleoptera; family Coccinellidae; genus Hippodamia; species Hippodamia convergens. The sequence continues at coordinate 18,737,359 of CM076607.1, read as the reverse complement.
CAGGTAAGAATAAAAAAATGAATAAATATCGATAAATTGGTGTTTGAAGCATACATTAATTTACTCTACGTTCCGGCCATAGATAGAAGACTGCATGGCCTATATGGCGCTAAGTCTATTTTAAAACGTTCAACCTGGAATAGGCAATACATACAGGGTGTACTAAGTTCGACGCCCTATTAGGCGTTTCTGGAGAACTGGACCTATTTGAAATCTGAAAATTGGGATTATGATCTTGCTTGACATTATCTACCGAGCTAAAATATTCTTGCAGCCTGACCACTTTCAGTTATACAGGGAAAGAAAAAAAAATCAGATTTTTTTTTGTTTATTTTTTTGTTTTCGAATTCGATAGAGTATACATTCGTATTCAAATCGTTGCATTCGTCATAATACTTTCCAAAATATCGAGAAAAAACTGAAGAAAAAAAGGAGATAAGAGTATTCGGTATTATGTTTGTTATTCCTAATCTAGATATCTTAAGTACAAACCGTTTTCACATTTTTGAAGTCAAAGACTGTGGAAATATTGTACATTTTTGGAATTCTGAAAAAGTCGTCACAGGGGGTTCCAAATGTTGGGTAAAAAATTGGGATCAAGATAACTTTAGTTTTTCAAATTAGAACCCTATTTTTGATGATTGCGTTGGATTGTGCGAAGAGAAATGATGATAATGTTTCAACATGTTAATGCCCCTAAAATTAATAATTCTTGAGTTATTCAGGATTTCATGATTTCATGTCGTACGTAGCGTCAAATTCATAGAATCTGCTTCATATCAACAATGACCTTGATCATGGAAGATAAATTATTTCAATAACTCACTAGTGACACACCTCTCCTGAATTCATTTATCGTTGTTGATATGGAACAGATTTCATCAATTTGACGCTACGTACGACATAAAATCAGGAACTCCTGAATACCTCAAGAATTATTAATTTTAGGGGCATCAACATGTTAGAACACTATCATCATTTTTCTTCGCAAAATCCAACGCAGTCATAAAAAAATAGGGTTCTAATTTGAAAAACGAAAGTTATGAACCAATCTTGATCCCAATTTTTGACCCAACATTTGGAACACCCTGTGACGAATTTTTCAAAATTCTAGAAATGTACAATATTTCCACAATCATCGACTTCAAAAATGTGAAAACGGCGTGTGCTTAAGATATTTAGAATAGGAACAACAAACATGATACCGAATACTCTTATCTCTCTTATTTCTTCAGTTTTTTCTCGATATTTTGGAAAGTGTTTTGACGAATGCAACGATTTGAGTACGAATGTATTCAGAATTGCATACTCTATTAAATTCGAAAACAAAAAAATAGAAAAAAAAACTTGAAATTTTTTCTCACACCCTGTATAACTGAAAGTCGTCAGGCTCCAAGAATATTTTAGCTCGGTAGATAATGTAAAACAATAACATAATCCCAATTTTCAGATTTCAAATAGGTCCAGTTCTCCAGAAAAACCTAATAGGCCGTCGAACTTGGTACACCTTGTATACAGGGTGCTTCCTGATTGAATGTCAATATTTGAGAGGGTGATTTTTGGACCCATTTTAAGAAAAAACTTCATATGAACATATGTCCTAAATGTCTTAATTTCTGAGATACAGGGTGGTAAAGTTTTGAAAAATAAATGATTTATTATAAATTTCTTCAATTTGATTAAAAAATCTACGTATGTCTGCATGGTGATATTGTCATATGTATGTATTAACGATATTGTTATGATCATGCAGAGAAATGGTTTTTATTTTTTTAAGTGTAAGCCGTGCATCGGATCAATAAAAGTTGATCAAGTGATCAACTTTGGTAAGAAACGATTGGGAATTTCAAAAATTATTTTTATTTCAGGAAATATCTGTGGCGTACCATCAATGTCTGCCAAAATAGGCAGGCCAAATTACGTACGAACGCCACTGGAGGAAATTTAAAAAAATTTGATACATTATAAAAATGCCTCTGGATTCAAAGCTTATGTATGACAAATTTCATAAAAATATTTGAAGTGGTATTGTAGATATTAATAATGAATGATTTATTTTTGAAAACTTTACCACTCTGTATCTCAAAAAGGTAAGGAGTTCAGGTCATATGTTCATATGAAGTTTTTTTCCCAAAATGGGCCAAAAATCACCCCATTAATATTGACATTCAATTATGAAACACCCTGTATACAGGGTTATTCACGAATATGGCTCTATATAATATTTTTTAGGGAATTCCAAAAGTTTGAATTCTGTCCAGAAAATTCTCTTAAAATGAGAAAACACGAAAAAAAAATCTCAAAATTGAACTCTGTTGAAATACAGACAACTTCGGGGTTTTTTCATTAAAAATTCTCATTTTTGAGAATTTCCGAGAAGAAAGGCTGATGCTTCTTTTCCGATAGCGTGATTTTCAGAATATGATACAGGAGGTCATAAATTATTTGTCAAAGTTAGAAGTGACGAAACATCAAAAAATCGTTTTTTTCAAATTGGAACTCCATTTTTTCGAAGCATTTTCGAAATCTTCGTCAAAAAATAATAGGAGCATACGTCCAAGACTTTTATCCTAAAATGAATATTTTTCGAGATATTCAGGAAAAAAAATTTTACCTTCAATTTTCAATCTCATTCCGAATGTGTTTTTTTACTGGAAAATAATTAGTGGTGAAGTAAAATTTGTGGAAATCTCTGTTTCCGAGAAAATATTTTCTTATAGCTCACCTTTAGAATTTCAATCCTGAATCTTGTGTCTTTCCTAAAAATATTCTGTATAGCCATATTCGTGAATAACCCTGTATAATATCGGATAAAATATAAAGGGTGCACGTTTCTAGAGAACTGAACCTATTTGAAATCTGAATGTTGGAATTATGATATTGTTCGGCATTCTCTACTGGGCTAAAATGTTCTTGAAGCCTGTGCACTTTCAGTTATACAAGGGATGACAATAAATTTCTGTGAAAAAAAATATTTTATAATATTTTCGTTTTCAATTCTAAATATCCCTACATTCGAATCGTTGCATTCACTCAAAAGTTGTCAAGATATAAAAAAACTCTAAAACTATCTGAAGAAAACCATACTTTCGTTTGAAAACTTGCCCTATTAATGGACCTTTTTTTAAATCAAGGGTGCCATCTCTCTAAAACAACAATTACCACAACTATTGTTTCCGCAAAAACCCTTCAGAATCAATTATACCCCGAAAGAAATTAGACAATGCGGCACTGCTCATTTGCAACCCTCAGGACAAATATGAATTTCAAATTATGTTAAATTTCCGTATTCAATTAAATGGTAGAAATGTACGAAGAAGATATGATAGGTCTTGTAAAAGTGAAAGCCCCCTTGATGTGAGGAAGCAATTACTGATTTGTGGACGAGGGAACGTTTGGGAGCAGTGAAAATAAAAAAATTGAATTGAACGCTTATAGATTATTCTCGATTATATAAGTTAATTTTTTTATACAAAGGAAAATATTGTTTTAAATCGACAGTTGATATCTATTAGTTTTAAGGTGTACCTAATATACCCTATTTTTGGGAAAAAAAGGACGACTCAATATTGAAGCAATAAAATATTATGACAAAATATTTGAGAAATAGTACATAGTTATGTGAAATTCGAAGTAATATTGGTAGGCTCATAGGTACATTGAACATGCATTGGTAAAGAAACCTTTGAATTTAATATCTAACAATTTGACAGAAATACAAATGTTATCTTTAAATTCCGAATTTTTTCACTATGAATTCGCAGGTATATTTGGATTATGACAATTTTGTGAACAAAATGTAGTTTCTGAAGTACAAGAAAAAATCTGTGAGAAATCGTTCTGTTTTTTTGCATGTATTTTCTCCTAACTTTTTCAGCTCTGGGGATGTATTCTAATTGTGTAGCTTTTCACAAGATGAATTCAGACTCTGAATAAGTAAGCACGACAATTTCTAAACTCATTAAAAATTTCCACTAAAAATGCTTGAATGAAGGATTTTTGTCATAATGTTGTTTTTTCAGTGTTGAGGCATTGACTACTATTTTAAAACATTGTTGTTCATTGGATAAACGCAAAATTCCGCTGTCCATTCAATAACGATTGATAAACATATACAGGGTGCGTCTTTATCTTTCACATATTTTCAACGGAATTGAAGTCAATTTGAAGTCCAGAAAAACGCTTTTTGTCTTTACAATATTTTCCGATTGGAAAATATACAAGCTGTTGAATATCTATAAAAAAATGTATTTTCGAATATGTCTCGAAAATGATTTTATCAAATGAAATGATCTTTTGAATGAAGGTTTTTATATATCTGGTAAATCTTCCACGAACACAAAATTAAACTCATATGTTTTATGTATTCTCGAGTAATTAGTTATGTAAAAAATTCTATATCGGCTTGATGAAAAAAATTATTTCCCTTGGCTGAATGCTACTCTGTTTGAAAGATTCACAGAATTCAATTTCTGCTACACTTTTTCAATGGTTCAGGCTGTAAATCTAAGGCTCGGAAAAACTTCAGTGGCATGTTTCCAGACTTGGATTATCAAAAAATTCATTTTTTATCGAGGTGAATCGATAAAAATGATTATTTTTCTCGACCTCAAAAATCTTTCTTCAAAATATAAGTCAAAGACTCACCCTGTAGATATAACTAAATAAATTAGAGGAAAAGTGATTCGTCATCTATGAATAGGATTCTTATGAAGATTTTATGATGAGCACTACAACTATAATATTGTGAACAAAACACTTTACCTCATAAATGCTATAATAGGACATTCTATGAAGGAAAGAAAATACAATAGGCAAGAAAAACACGGATGAAAATTAAGAATGATTTTTGTTTTGGTATTTGTATTTTTACTATGCATTCTAGGGTTGTCCAAAAACAAATACATGAGTAATTAAGAAAAAATTAATGATAAAAAAAATTAGATATAAATTCGCAGATAATTCACCGACCAAAACGATAAGATTCAGAATAGACTAGCCAATATGATTGCATAGCTGGGATGTAAAATTGTCAATTCGTTTCAACATAATAAGGATTCAGTGAAATACTCACCACCTTATCTTTTAAAATAATTCAATAGAATATCAAAGATAATTCACACTCACAATACGAAATATTAAGTCACAAGTCTTTAAAATTTTCCAGCACAAAAAAAGAAGAACTCACCTCTTACTCTGAACTCTTTAGCGTCCATATCTGCAATCAAATCGAAAAATATCACTTAGTAAAAAAAATACACATTGTCGGTTCGAAAACAATTCATCACTAATTGAGGAAAGACACCTTCTAGATTGCTTATACCAGGATGAAGATAATATCCACACACATCCTTGGAAACAATGATAAAATACAGAAATATACGGATACAAAATCCTGAATATATGCCTCAAAAATCAAAATTTATGCAAGAATATAAAAAATTGAAAAATCATCGAAGACCAGTACCTGAGAAATATTCTTTAACCACCTTCAACGATTCCTTTTGAAACTACGAAAAACTACTGAGAGTGAACAGTGTTCTCCTAGGTTTTCCCAGAACAAACCACTGGAATAGAAGTAGGATCTGAAGCCAAATGATATCAACAAGTGACAATGTGATGTATATATATAAGGCTTCCCTCCACCACTGCTGCAGAGGGAAATATTGGCTTTACACAGGATTTATCCTAAATACTCCGCTCGGTCGTTGAATTTCCAGCCGACCTTGATGAAAACGGTATCAAATGAAAGTTTCAATGTCGAGTTAGTGGAAAAACGATCTACGTCATTGAAAATTGAAGATCAAACCCGAAATTCCCACGAAAACAAAACAGAAATCAGTTTTTTATACTTTTTCACAGCCTTCCAATCACTTTTAACCCTGTTATTGTGGGTGTCTTGAAATTTCTCGACATTCTCACTGTAACAAACATATACACTGCGCAAAAAATTAACGCACATTCTGAAAATCTCAATTTTAATGAAAGTCAACTCTACATTGACTTCATAACTTATTTTTTATGTTCTCTCGGGAAGGTTTTGAATGAAACAAGACACATTAAATGGAAGAAAAATTCAGGATTTCACCGAATCTTATGTGAAGGAAGAGAAATGAACAATTTTCAGAATACTGAAATGCTGATGAGTGATTTAATACTTGGTATTTCCACCTCTTGCGTTAGTTACAGCTCGGCAACGACAATTCATACTCAAAATGAGTGATCTTAAAATGTTCTGATCCAATCCTTCCCAGATTTCTCCGAGTTGGATTCCTAAGTCATTAAGAGTAGCTGGATGATTTTATGAACTTCTCAGCCTTCTATTGAGGTTGTCCCAAACCTGCTCAATCGGATTGAGATCTGGACTTCTTGCTGGCCATTCCATTCGAGAGACTTCAACCTCTTCAAGGTACTCCTGAACGATGCGTGCACGATGGGGTCTGGCATTATCGTCCATAAAAATGAAATTTTCACCAATGTATGGGGCAAATGGCACACCATGCTCTTCAAGAATGTTCCTTATATACTCATCATCATTCATAGCTCCATTATCAACGACCACTAGGTCTGTGCGAGCAGTCAAAGATATTCCACCCCATACCATAATCGATTCTCCCCCGAAACCAGTAGTATTCAGGAAATTGCACTGAGGATATCTTTCATGTGGACGTCTGTATACAAGGGTATACAGTGTATTATCGATTTGTGGTGGAAAATTTTTTTATTTCAAATTGGAGTTTATCTGTGAAATTTATCAGTAGGAGTTGTGTCTATATTGGAACATGAAAAGTCTTTTGTGTTCAAGACAAATTATTGAAGAATAAGGGTCACAATAATTATTTATAATACAGGTGCAGAAGGCACTCATATTCTTCAAAAAGTCAATAGATCTATATCAACAATAAGCAAGTCAGTCAATTTCAAAAGTTCTTCGAATGACCAATTTCCACAGCATAGGTACTCTAAATTTCTCCAAGTTTGAGGGATCACATTTCAAAACCAGATCGTCAACCTCTTCTTGAAATCGAACAAGCTTGAAACTTTTCTGAGTCGAGAGACAAAACATTAATTAAGTTGAGCCACATTTTCAATAAACTGCTCCACATGAGTTAGGGATATTGACTTAAATTGCAAAAAAATATAGTTCAAATGAGATTTTGTGATGAAAATTCATTTTAATATGATTTCAACTTGCAGGAAATTAAATTTATTTTAGGCTGTAGGTCTGCAGCGTATACAGAGTGGTTAAGAAAAATCGAGTAAAACAACGAAGTTTTATTTCCAGAGAATTCAAGCATTTTAAGACTATCAATACAATGTATGGCCTCTACGGGCATCAATAAGAGCTTGACATCTTCTTGCATACTACACACGAGGTTGTTGAACATTTCTTGAGGAATTTGGTTCCATAAACGGGGTAGAAGCTCTCTCACATCATTTAAGTATACTGGGGTAGGTTGATGATTATCTAATCTTCTTTGGAGCATATCCCATGCATGTTCTATGCAATTCAAATCTGGTGAGTGCGGAGGTATTGGTATATGTGGAATACCAAGCTCCTCGCGCGCATTCTCAACTACTTGAAAAGTTTTACCAATAGCAGCGTGAAAATTTGGCAAAACATTGTCAATGACATGCTCCGTATAGTGTAAGGCGGTCATATTCCCAGGCCAAATGTGTAGATCTGTGCGCCCGTTGAAACATATTCCGGCCTATACCATAACACTACCCCCTCGGAATGGATGGACATAGATTATGGGGTATGCGTGGGATTGTCCATACCCTTATTCTTTGAGAATCTGAAAATCGTCCATATCTGGATTCATCAGTGAAAAGGACACTGCGCCATTGATTGTTCCAATTGATATTGCCTTGCCCATTCCAGTCTTTGACGCTTATGGTCACGTGTTAATGGAACTCCTCCTGATGGACGTCTAGAACCTAGATCCACCTCTCTCCAACGTCTGATGGTTTCGATGGAAACTTGGATCCCATCTGCATTTTGAAGAGTATTCCGTAGCATTCTACATGTAGATGTAGGCTTTCTTCTCGCCGAAATAGTGATGAAACGATCTTGAGCAGGTGTTTTTTGTCGCTCACCAAGCCTTGGTCTTTCCAACACGGAACCTGTCTGCCTGAACCTATCCCAAAGTCTAGATATCACACTTTGGCTGACTTGGAGCCTTTCCGCTACAACAATCTGAGTTAGGCCACCCTGTAGCATTCCGATAGACTAATTAGCCTCAGTGTTTGTTCATTTACTTCTTGGCATTTTCAGAAAACTCGTTTCAAATCGAAGCCGTTGATAAACTGACCCCATTTCAAAATAAGAATATTCATGAAGCTTATGCAAAGAACCAAACTTCAGAAAAAAGGCGACCAGACTGACGAAAAGTCTCATACTGATTTTTATTGGATCGATTCAAGTTGTTATTGAGTTTACAGCGATTTTCTCGAAGATTACATACTTTTTAAAATGATTGAATACGATATCCCTAACTCTTGTGGAGCAGTATATCTTATAACACAAGCTGGACAAATGGTAACCGCAGAATATTGAATAAAGAAGTATCCTCGTAAAGATCAACAATAATCCAATTCTGATAATGTGATGGGATGTGCCAATCATTTATAAAGACCCTGTACATCTGGAGAATATCGACAGATAAACGACTCACTTTGTGCCTGACGCAAATTTTCATTGTTTTACTAATATTATATGAATCTATTTGACAAAGTCTTACCACCTATATCTAGCAAAGATTGCGAAATTTTATATAACCCCATAATACTGGGCTTACTATTTATGGCATGTTTTGAAAGGGATTATACGGATTTTCACTTAATCCCTGTTTGTTAGTTTACACATGCATTAGAAAAATCCTTCTGTAAACATGAAACTAATAACTTTTCTCGGAGGACCTGCTCCTGTCACAATTTTGGAAATTATGTTAATTCTATTATTTGCAATGTTTCAGTCTCTGTTGAGACAGATAAAGTTATTCCTGTTTCATGTTGACAACTGTCAAGGCCAGGCAGCAAGAGGAAAATCGAAATATCAAATTAACTATTGAGGAACTTTTCTCAACATCAATAGATAGTACTTTTATTTTTAACCGTTTTTTTTTGTTGCCTCAGAACTTTCGACTATCGGATCGATTTCGATGGTTCTTTTTTTCTTTGAAAGCTGGTGCTTGCAGTTTGGTCGCATTTTAATTTGGTTCAATTCTGACAATGATCTATGAGAAAACCTGATAACTCTAAAATTTGCATTAAGTATGGGCGAAAAACTCAATATCACTGCGACTGATTTCGATTATTCTTTGTTTCATTTGAAAAGGTGTACTTAAGAGTAGTTCGATGAGTGTTTGGTTAGATTCTGATTATGGGATCTATGACAAAAAAAACTCTTCAGAGAAATCGAAATTTTTTAGAAGCATAGTGGGAAAAACTATAAAAAATGACAATTTCTTCCTCCCTGAATCTTTTTAGTTCGTATGACCTCGATGAGGATTTGAGCGTTTCATCAATTGTTATGCTTCTCTGGACAAATATTTTTAGGAGGCATTATGAGTTATTGACTGTGAACAGAACGCACGATAACAATTTGACGGATAAACACAATTTCGTTAAAGCCTCTTAATTCCGCCGTAGAAATATTTTGAACAAAATAGCAACAGAATGAGAAGTAAAGGTCGACATGTGTCGAAATTTACACACATGGGAAAAATCCAGAGATATCATATGCATCTTCATTCTGACGTGATAATACGATTTTAGAAATATCCAAATATGATTAAATTTGCCTTTTCTAAACAGGTAACTGAACATAATATCCAGATCAAAGATTATAGAGTTAGAAAGATAGAAAACGCCCTTACATCTGTGGTACTAAAATCCTACTACGATTTTTGGCTAGTTTCTTACTTTTGACACCCAGAGGGCGCTGAGAACATTATTCAGTACCGAAAACTATTTTAATGGGCGCAAAATTCGAATTATACTTCTCATAAATTTTCATTAAAATGAGTATTCTTTGTCGATTCTGTCATACGTCTTAATCTAACAAACAACAATAAATAACAACAATGGCACCTGAAAATAGTTGCAAACAATGTGCAAAAGAGTTCAAAACAAATGTCAAAACAAGTGTTATATGCTCCAAGTGCTCAAGTAAATATCATCCGAACTGTATCCTGAAAATTCACGGAATTTATGTGGATAAAGGAAATGTGATATGTTGCGACGACATAACCTCCAAAAAATTTGAATGTGAAAAGAAGGAACAGGAAATTCAGGAATTAAAAAGCCGTATAAGACGTTTAAATGAAATGGACTATGAAGTCTCTATTAGTCAGCAGGATAGTATAAATATAGAAATAACAGAAGGATCAGACAATAAGGTCGAAAGCAACGACGAGCGCAAAGATTCAGAAGAAATGACAACTCTGGAAACAAAACGAGATATGGAAGTGACATACCTGAATAAACTACTTCAGGAAAAAGCTGACATGGTTGAAGAGTTGAGAGACAAAATAAAAATTTTAAATAAATACATTTCGGTTTTAGAGAGAAGCGAAAAGGTAAACACAAAAGTGCAGCCATCTCTGAGAGAAAATCCTAACAGTAATAACGCCTGTGCCATTACAAAAAATGTGATAACATCTGAAGAAATACCTTATGCAGAGACCTTCAAACGGAAGAAGACACCTGCCTCGTCGACCTTACCGACGCAGAATATTTCATCTTTGGGGATAAATGAATCAAGTCCACTTTTGGTGGATGCACAAAATGATACTGATATACCTGTAAGCCGGGTAAGGAGGGAAGTGAAGCAGGAAATTAAACGCGGAACTGATGCGGGTAAATATTCTCTCAAAGCGGTGGACCGCAAAGCCTGGCTGTATGTAGGAAGAATAAATAAAAATTGCACGGAGAGGGAACTTCTAGAATTCCTCAAAATAAAACAACCGGAAAGAAATTTCGATATAGAAAAAATATCTAGAGATGATAGAGCTAGCTCAGCTTTCAAGGTCGGAATTGATTTTGATTTACTGGAAGAAATGAATAAAGAAGATTTCTGGCCACAGGGAATAGTTATAAAGAGATACCGTTTTTTTCGAGGCCGGAAATATGATGGAGCGCAAAAAACCCCCGTTCAGTATACTCAACATTAATGTCCGTTCGATTAATGAAAAGATTGAACAACTCCAGGAGCTATTACAAAATGAAAAAATTCAATTAGCCGCAATAACTGAACACTGGGTGAACCAAAACAATATCACTGAACTAAAAATACCAGGATATAAAAATGCGGCATATTATTGTAGAGAAGAGGGCTACGGTGGCTCTTTCATACTAACAAAGGAAGATCTAAGTACTCAGTGTCTGCATCAGATAGCGGAGATCTCAATGAAATCTGTTGTTGAGATCTGTGGGGTTTGGGTCAAAGACATAAAGACAATAATTCTATCAATTTACAGACCACCAAAAGGAAATATTGACGAATTCTTTCTACGTTTGAGACAATGTTTGGAAAGTTTGCAAGATATGAACCTACAACAGAAGCACATCATGGCTTCAGGTGACTACAACATTGACATGTTACAAAATACTGATAACTCGAGAAAACTGAGTGACATATTTGAGGAGTTTGGTTTGCAACAGAAGTTTTTCGAGCCGTCTAGAATTTCTAAAACGTCAGAATCGTTGGTTGATAATATCTTCTCCGATTGTGCTGAGTTTGCTGCAGAGACTTTCGAGCCGCATTTGTCAGACCACAAAGCTCAGATCCTTAGATGTGAATTAAAGGTAAGAACATTACCGGAGAAACCGAAAACGATAAGAGCCAGAGCTATGCACAATAAAAACATCGAAAGACCCAAAATTGAACTGGAGAGCACAGATTGGTTTCCCTCAACTGATATTGGCGCCAAATCGGCCAGAACTCTATTTGACGCATTCTGGGACAAATTTATATCTGTTTTAGATAAAACATGTCCAGAAAAAGTTGTGAAATATAATAGAAATAAACAGAAGAAAGCTAAAAAAAATAAGGAGATTATGAAGATCAGGAGAGAGCTGGATATATTAGCTACGATCTGCGAAGTGAAAAAAGATGACGAAACTAGGAAGGCTTATAACTCTCACAAGAAGAACTATAGGAAGAAATTAACAGAAATCAATCGAATTGCGAATGAAAAAAAGATCTTGAAAGCAGAAAACAGAACAAAAACGATTTGGTCATTAATAAGGGAAGGTACCCAGTCCCCCAGAACTAATCTAGGGCCAACTGTTACACCTGATGAAATAAATAAGTTCTTCGTAAGCATAGGAGACGATATAGCGAAAAGTTGCCCAGAGGATCACATAAATCCTGGAGACCTGTTAGACACATCTATGGAGCGTCCGATATGTTCTCTCTACATGAATTGCCTAACATCGAAAGAAATTGAAAAAATAACGAAGAAAATCAAAAGTAAAAATACCAAAGATGTTTATGGACTGTCCACCAAAGTTTTGAAAGAGATAATTCCAAGTATAGCCGAGCCTCTGAGCTATGTATTCTCGAAATGTATGTCGGAGGGCTACTTTCCTGACCAGCTGAAAAAGAGTAAAGTAATTCCGATACATAAAAGTGGAAATACAGGAGAAATGAACAACTTTAGACCAATCTCAATACAACCTGCCTTATCAAAAATTCTTGAAAGTACCATAAAAAACAGGATCGTCGGTTTTTTCAATAGACATAAAATTTGGAGTGAAAAACAACATGGTTTTCTTGAAGGAAAATCAACTACAACAGCAATAGCACAAATCCTTCAAATGATTTCAAATGCTATAGACAAAGGCAAAAAATGCAAGCTCTACTCTTGCGATTTGAGTAAAGCTTTTGATAGCATCGACCACCAACTGCTCTTGAAAAAAACTCAAATACTATGGCATTAGGGGGATAGCCTTTGATATGGTCTCGAGCTTTCTGGAAAACAGATTTCAACAGGTTCATATTGGAACAGAACGATCGGATTGGGAGCGTGTTATCTGTGGCGTCCCCCAGGGGTCGGTCATGGGACCGTTGCTTTTTCTGATCTTTGTGAATGATCTACCAGCAAATGTTGGACGAGAGGGAGTGGTAATGTTTGTGGACGATACAAGCTTCGTAGAAGCTGCACCAAATAGTGAAGATCTGGAGAGTAATGCCAAAGAAAAACTGGTTAAAGCCCAACGATGGTTCAGCTCAAATAAAATGAAAATGAATCCAGAAAAAACACAATCAATATCTTTCTCAGCATCTACTGAAATAGCGCACCTCAAGTTTCTTGGAATTCACATACAGTCCGATCTGAAGTTCTCCTACCATATAACTGAACTAAGCAAGAGGTTATCGAGGGCAATTTTTGTTTTGAGGAGAATTAAGGAGATAGCTGGGCAACAAGCTGCAAAAGCATCATACTTTGGAGTTTTCCATTCAGCTCTCTCATATGGTATACTGGCTTGGGGGCACACGCACGGCATAAACAGCATCTTCATAAAGCAGAAATATGCTATCCGAATATTATGTGGTGCTAAGAGAACTGAAAGCTGCAGGCCATTGTTCAGGCAAGAACATATTCTTACTCTAACTTCAGTTTACATAATGGAGTGCATCACTTTTGTCCATGCCCACAAGGATGAATTAGTCAAGAACAACTTCAATCATTCTTATAATACCAGAAATGCGAATAGATTCGTCATCCCGTATCATAGGCTCTCGGCAACACAACTGAGTGTGAATCACCTGGCAATAAAAATTTATAATTCGCTGCCAGATGAGTATAAATCTATGAGCAGCAAGAAAATACGGTATTTACTCAAGAGAAAGCTGGTTCAGAAAGCCTACTACAGCATTGAGGAATACTTCGCAGATCCGATTATATATTAATATGTTTGTCCATTGTGTGAAATGTCTACTGTCTTATTCACGTTACATGTTATTAGCCTGAAATGTTACGTTATTGTAATTTATTATGACTCCCCATGTAAATTTGATGGGTCAAAATATTGTTGTACGTTCGGTGTAACAGTAAACAATAAACAATAAACAATAAACAATAAAGCTTTCAAAAAAACATCCTGATCGACAAAACAAAATCAGGGTTCCGCTTTTTGATCAGGATGATATTTTCCATCACACATTGTTTTGAATCAAATGAAATACGCTTCTGTATTCTTTATATTTTTATTTGAAATGATTGTGTAAAATCAAATACAATACAATAATTATGAAATTGAGAATATTTCAAAAATTTGTTCACATATTATAGAATTATTATAACAATTTCAAGAACTTATTCATACAGTGAACTCTCGATAAATGGAACATCCATAAGTGGAACAGTTGTTCTGGACCCGATTCATACATATCTTACCCAGTGTATTTTCACCTCAATGAGTCTATAGGGTCTAGTAGATTAATCGAACTGCTGGAAGGGTCGTCAAGAGAATCTCCACCTCTATAAGTCGTTCTTCTAACCACAATTGCCTCTATGATTGAAACTTTTTGATCTAATAATACCGAAGAAGATTCGGTTCGCAAACAAATCACCAAACGTGATGAATATCATACGATTTTTCGACCTCTAAGGACACGTTTTCAGTGCTCAGACGCTCGTTTCTCATTGATGATGATTTCGTGTTCATCTGAGTTTTTCTCTCAATGAAGTAAAGTCACACTTCAATAACTCGAAAGTTTGGTGAGCCGAACAATGGATGAGTCAAACATTTCTTTTGGTCCCTAGGAGTTCGACTTAACGAGAGTCCACTGTATATCAATTACAGAATATTTGAACAACAATAAAAGAAAAATATCAAAGGTGTACAACAAGACCTGTATGTCAGCCCAGCAAGAGTTCTTTATACGTTATCCAGAACAATATATTTTTGCCCCGAAAATCTATCCATTTGATAGCACTGAAAATGAAAAGCAATGAACAAGACAGTTACATGATACGAGTTTCAAAACTTACATTTCCATTCTCTTCGGTAATGAAAAGAATGCACATTCAAGATTATTCTTTTTATTATTTTTGCAATTAATCAACATGCATTTTAAATGTCGGCCAGTTTTTAACACAAAATTTATAACAGAAAAACACACAAACAAAGATTATAGAATGAGCTAGGTGCTACTCTTGTAGTTTTCGAGTTATTTCAGTGGAAAATACGCATATACCAGAAAATACAATCATTCAGCAAAAATATTTATTCAAGTATTTCTTTCGAAATTGACCACATCCTACTAATAATCTCTATATAATTTTGCCAAAAGGACCCTAATTGAATATTTTAACTATAACCCGTTTACTTTTGAAACTACAGATGTCGCTCACATCACTGTATTCGCTTCGTTTCCCATCTTTATACTCTATAATCTTTGATCCAGATTGTAATTAGGTAACCTTAGTTACATCCTTTGACATAATCACAAGTTAATTCACAGTCGTCAACAATCTCAGCAAAATGGCATTTTTCCGTTTGGTCTTATACGCATCAAAGCTAGACCGAATAACAGAAAAACTAAAAGCTGAGAAAAATGCAGCCACAGCTCTTGCTAGGAAAGAAAAACCGAAATATGGCTGGAGGTTGAAGCTCAGCCATTTGTGGATAAACTGCAAGAGAAGACTGAGCAATTGCTTGATAAACTCGTACTTCTTGAAGAACACAGCGTTCGACAGATTCTTCTACAGGTTGAGGAAAAATGGAAGTTTGGAAAATTATATTTTGAAGAGTATTTTAGGATTCCTTGGTGGTTATTTATTGACTTATTTATTGTTCATGTTTCTCGCAGTGCAGTTGAATGTTAGACTTTCTGTAGCGACTGTGATATGTTGTTGTCTTGGATGCATCTTGACAATTGGCCTGGCTTTCAGTCACAGCATAAGGTGAGTCAGAAGAAATATTTTAACAGGGTTCACAAAAACTTGATGTTGGAAAGGGATGCAAAAAAGTCGAAAAAGGGGAATCAATTTTCAAAACGCTTGATTAAATGCGTAAAAAACATTAACAAATCGTCAATAGTAAGGAACGAATAAATACTGAATGCACTCAGCCAGAAAACAATTTTTTACATAAACAGAGTTCATCTAAAGCGAATGACCACATAACATGAAAAATCCATAACGAAAATGATGTCAGCTTTGTTCGCGATTCCAATTCAGAACTGGTTCGTTTATATTGTTTTTATGTTTATAAATCTCAATGGCTTTCATGTTCATCCTAGGCTAGTAACTTTTGATGTTTGAAATGACCTCTATATTGTATCCTCAGACACTTGAGTTTTGATGTTGTGTCTCTCTTCACCTTAGTTACTAACTACTAACTACTCCGCCGAATTCTATGAGCAAATAGACGGTTGCGACATGGGAAACCCTCTAAGTCCTGCAATTGCAAATTTCTTCATGGAAAAATTCCAGAAAAGTGCAATTGAAGCGGCAACAAAGAAACCATCCACATGACTACGTTATGTGGATGATACTTTTGTCGTTTGGAGTCATGGACTTGAAGAATTGGACGCTTTCCTATCCCATCTTAACAGTAAGCATCCAAATATTCAATTCACTATGGAAATTGAAAAGGATGGTGTTCTACCCTTTCTAGACGTCTTGGTTACTAGAAAGCCTAATGGGAAGCTAGGACACAGTGTTTATAAAAAACCAACCCACACTGATAGGTATCTACACATGCAGTCCAATCATCACCCTAAACAGAAACGAGGAGTTATAAAAACAATCGTAGACAGAGCCCGACGATTGTGCGAGCCGGAATTTCTGGAGGATGAACTTGAACATCTACAGCATGCATTCATCGCTAACGGATATAATACTGAGGAAATTCAGAGGGCAATAAGACCAAAAATTTCCACACGTGATGATAACACATCACAACTCACCCCCAATGGAAGAGCTATCTTACCATATATCCCCAAGGTCACCGATAGAATTGGTAGAATACTAAAGAGGCACAATATAGAGACTGTCTATAAGCCAACTCAAAAACTTGGCCAAATGATCAGAACTACCAAAGACAAAGTCGACCCACTCTCTCACCTCGGTATTTACAGGATACCTTGTGATTGCGGCAAAGTCTACATTGGTACAACGAAGCGGAGTATCAATACGAGAATTAAGGAGCATGAACGATGCTGTCGACTCAATCAGACAGAAAAATCTGCACTAGCGAATCATGCTCTAACAAATGGACAAAATATTGTCTTCTCAAAGGCAGAGGCTATTTCGAACATCAAAAGTTTCTATCCTAGGATGAACATGGAAGCCATTGAGATATAAAAACATAAGAACAACATGAACAGAAGGGAAGAAACTCCTTTGGTACATAGCGCATGGTTGCAGGTTATTCAAAAGAGCAAAATACGAAGTGGGAGCGATGGACCAATCGACATCGCGCGCGTAAACCCACGACTTTCTCCCGCTAATGATCAGGGTATGAGTTGGGCCAACGGATCGAATCCAGCATCACTTTCGGAAATTCAGCGGTCGAGTTACAACCTCAGACCAAGAATCCTCTGAAGTTTCCTACCGCAATTGTGGGCGAAACGTTAGGTGAAATAATTCCTAATAGACCACGGCCAATAAGCCCGGAAGACTCTCTTAATGTTACTATCCTAGGATGAACATGGAATCCATTGATGTTTATAAACATAAAGACAACATGAACAGAAAAAGGAAGTTCCATAGGACATAGCGCATGATCGGCTCTTTTAGACAAATCTAAGATCAAGCCGATACGGAGTGGGAGCCCATCAACATCACTCACGTAAACTCACGTCCATCTCCCGCCATTAACCAGGGTATGAGTCACACCTCCGGAGTTACAATCTGAAACGAAGAATCCTGTGAAGGTGCCTACCGCAGATGTAGGTGAACCCTTAGACTCTCAATGTCATCATTCCTGGTAGTGAAAGCCCTAAACCTAAAAATTCGTCGAAATTGCACAGCAAAACATGATATCTATTGAATCTCACTTGATTCTTTTTTTTTAATGTTCGCTTATATTCTAGATGCATCGTTTTCCTGATTCTGCCCCAATTTTTCTCGAAGAAAGGAAGGCAAGCTCTTATAGCTTATGCCCTAATTCTCACCATGACTGGTCCTGCGAAAAACACCTTGAACAACATGGGTATCATGAGCGAGTCCTTGGCTTGCGGACAAGTGAGTGAATTTGAATTCATGTCGAGGACATTGGAGCTATAGTCTGATCAAATATAAGAAGGAGGAAGTTAACCAACCCAAATTGCATAGTTTGCGCATAGACAGCTCTCTTATTAGTCAAACGGTCATAAATCCTATCTCTACGTCATCCCAAAGAGACTAACAGGGTTGTACTCTCGATGGATAATTATAGGATCATTCGAATCCGCAAATGATAGTTTTAAAATTCTAGTTTTCTCGGAAAATCTCGTCAAAAATTAAAATATTTTACGTAGATGTGGTGTGTGTATTTTTTTCAGAGAATAGTAGCAAGTTGAAACTTGTGTGAATTGCTCCTTATTATATTTGAACAGACTATATAGTTGACCAAACACTCTCGTATTATATTTTCCAGTATATTCTACAGGGTGTCCGGGGAATAACTGTACAAACTCTTACCAGAGATAGAGTTGATGATTACTGATTGACTATAAAAAAAAATTTCTGGATTTCCCTAGAAAGCTACAGGGTGATTTTCCAACTTCATGGAAATACTTAAACCCTCATAAAATCCAAACTCATTGACGGATATTAAAAATTAAAATATTTTACGTAGATGTGGTGTGTGTATTTTTTTCAGAGAATAGTAACAAGTTGAAACTGCAGTATTGTGTGAATTACTCCTTGTTATATTTGAACAGACTATAGTTGACCAAACACTCTCGTTTTATATTTTTCAGTATATTCTACAGGGTGTCTGGGGAATAACTGTACATACTCTTACCAGAGATAGAGTTGGACTAGGCGATTACTGATTCACTATAAAAAATAATTTCTGGATTTCCATAGAAAGCTACAGGGTGATTTTCCAATTTCATGGAAATACTTAGACCATCATAAAATCCAATTTTATTGACGGATATTATTGAAACTTGGGAGGTTATTGGCACATGCTAAGGTCGAGTCAGAAAGATATCAATTATTTTATTATACCAGGGCCGGACTCATTAATCTTCATTTGAAGTGTTCAGGGCAAAAAAAAACATTATTTCGAATTAGAAGTAATTGATTTTCTTTTTAGAAAGGAGCTGAATTATGCTTCAATTAGTGATATCGCTTAAAATTGTCACATCGACAATTATTTTTTTATGAATTTTTGAATTTGGATAAAGTTCGAAAAATTGAATTTTTCATCATGAAGAGAACTGAAACTCTCAGGTTTGAAGTTAAAATTGGAAAGTATTAGTAAAAAATTTCCAAAAATGTTCAGTGCTTTAATAGGCACATTCCATAAGGAAACAATAACAAATGTAAGAATCTAAAGTACCTAATAAAAATGAAAATAGGAACGAATGAATTGCTGAGCCAACGTTATTTCAGATTCAGAAGGGGTTCGAAATGAAAACCATTAGCTTGTATACATTTCTCTTGCCGAATGTTCAAATTGGATACAGCCTTGCAAATCATATCGCCATTATTTCTTAAAATATTGCAACAGTTGATAATTCTGTTCTCTTGACTGAATTTCTTCAGAATATACCATATCCTTCAATTTTCCCCATAAAAAATAATTTGAAATTTTTTTAATTTACTCCATCGCAATGAGATCTGCGTCTGTTGTGGCCACCCAGTATATCAACAAATTATTATAGTCTTCCGCACCTTCAGTAACTTTTTAAAGAAAATTTATTAATTATTTTCGACCTCCACAAGATTACTAAGTCCTGTTCAAGTAAATCAATTCAATTTTTCGAACTTTATCCAAATTCAAAAATTCATAAAAAAATAATTGTTGATGTCACAAGTTTGAGCGATATCACAAATTGAAGCCTAATTTGGCTTCTTTCTAAAAAGCGAATCAATTATTTGTAATTTGAAATACAAAGTGTTTGTTTTACCCTGAACAGTTTAAAAGAAGATTAATGAGTCCGGCCCTAGAATAATGAAATAATTGATATCTTTCTGACTCGACCTCAGTATGTGCCAATATCCTCCCAAGTTTCAATAATATCCGTCAATAAGTTTGGATTTTATGATGGCCTAAGTATTTCCAGAAGTTGGAAAATCACCCTTTAGCTTTCTAGGGAAATCAAGAAATTAATTTTTTATAGTCAATGAGTCTCTGGTAAGAGTATGTACAGTTATTTCCCGGACACCCTGTATAATCTTCCCTAATGCTGGAAAGTTTTTTGCAGGAACAACTCAAATCGGCTGTCAGGCAAATTTTGGACGTGATAAAAAAACCTTTTTTGGCCATCAAAGAAGCGCTTAAATCAGTGATCAAGGCAGTCAAGGAGGTGATCAAGAAGATCAAAGACATACTCATAAAGATAAAAAGGGTCGTGATGTCTATTCGTGAGTACGCTCGATGTTTATTTTATGAAAATATCGATCGAAAATTTTGTCTCTGAGAGATATGGGATACTGAAGAGACCAAATAAGGTCGAAACCAGTCTATCTCTTCTTTCAGCGTCAAAGTCTGGACGTCTGAGAGTATACAGATTGGAAAAACGGAATTGGAAACATTACAGTTTCTATAGTAAATTCGAACAGAGCCATATTCTAGTGGAACAGTGGCAGAATCAAAACCTCAGAGGGAAATGATATCGAATAAACGGCAGGGCGATATATTCGGTTGGGTGGGGATGTTGAGAAGTGTCGAATCTAATCAGTAACACTCCAAGCGTTGTATGGGTGATTTCATAGCTGTTGTAAATGAATACGACAATTTTATTTCACTCTGACGCGAGGAATTTATTTGCCTCAATGAATGACACAGAGAATTTCCTGTGGAAATTAGTATTCAGGTTCTTTTTCGCCTAAACTGGTTTGAAAATGAAATAATTTCTAGAAAAAGAAAAAATTGAAAAACAAAAATACATTCTACGAGAAGAAATTAAAAAACAAAAATTGATTCTATGAAAATAAAAAAAGGAAACAAAAACAAATTGTAAAACATGCTAAATTTAAGATAGACAAATTCAAATTAAATGTTCAAATAATCCACCTTGTTGTGCCAAACAGTAGCCAAATCTATTATAAAGAGATAATCTCATATCTCTGAGAAGATAAGGCATACTTGCTATTTTGGTACAAAGTTGGAGAGTCGAACGTGAAGGTATCTGCCTATCTCCAAAGGCAAGAATGAAATAAGTTATCGTCTTCGGCATATATTGACCACCAAAGAACCATTTTATGATTTGAATTTTCTCTTTAACCGTAAACATTTTGATTTACGCGAATCTAATTTATTTTCGAACCGTCTAGCTATCATATCTGACGTTCGGATTCGACTAATGTGCATTGCAATTCGCGGCAGCCGAGACTTGCCATTCCAACAGTCCAGTTCCTTATTTGTTATCGAATCGCAACGAGATTTCGATTCTCCCACTGCTCTACTAGACTCGGAGCTCTTTCGAATTTAGCATTCATATTCCTATGTTTCCATAAGGACTTTCTCTATCTGTAGATGGCACTGACGTAACTCTAGTCGCTTCGTTTTCAATCTTCCTTACCTATCTACACTGCGCAAAAAAATTAACGCACATTTTGAAAATGTCAATTTTAATGAAAGTTAACTCTACATTGACTTTATAACTTATTTTTTATGTTCTCTCGGGGAA
Source organism: Hippodamia convergens (assembly GCA_038502775.1). Lineage (NCBI taxonomy): Eukaryota > Metazoa > Arthropoda > Insecta > Coleoptera > Coccinellidae > Hippodamia > Hippodamia convergens. The sequence goes on along the minus strand of CM076607.1, from coordinate 18,715,551 downwards.
GGTTTTGAACGAAACGAGACACATTAAATAGAATTAAAATTCAGGATTTCACCGAGTCTTATGTGAAAGAAGAGATATGACCAATTTACAAAATACTGAAAGGCTGATGAGTGATTTAATACTTGTTATTTCCACCCCTTGGGTTAATTACAGCTCGGCAACGACGGTTCATACTCAAAATGAGTGATCTTAAAATGTTCTGATCTAAGTCATTAAGAGCTGGATGATTTTCTTCTCAGCCTTCTATTGAGGTTGTCCCAAACCTGCTCAATCTGATTGAGATCTGGACTTCTTGCTGGCCATTCCATTCGAGAGACTTCAACCTCTTCAAGGTACTCCTGAACGATGCGCGCACGATGGGGTCTGGCATTATCGCCCATAAAAATGAAATTTTCACCAATGTATGGGGCAAATGGCACTACATGCTCTTCAAGAATGTTCCTTATACTTATCAGCATTCATAGCTCTATTATCAACGACCACTAGGTCTGTGCGAGCAGTCAAAGATATTCCACCCCATACCATAATCGATCCTCCCCCGAAACCAGTAGTATTCAGGAAATTGCACTGAGCATATCTTTCATGATTGAATACAAGGGAACGTCGATCACAATGGTAGAGGCAGAATCTAGACTCATCTGTGAAGAGAACTCTTTCCCAATCGGCCTCTTCCCAATGGATATGCTCTCCCGCAAAATCCAAACGCGCCCTTCGATTGGCTGGGGTAAGAGCTGGGTCTCTTGCCGCGACACGAGGCCTTAAATCATATTCTCTGAGGCGATTTCTTATTGTCTGAGTGCTAATTTGCACCCCATGAGTTTGCTCAAGCTGATTTTGAAGGAGGCGAGCGGTTGTAAACCGTTGTCTCAACGTAGAAACTCTCAAGTAACTTTCTTGAATGGCAGTTGTTACCTGTGGTCTACCCTGCCCTGGTCTTCGGACATTCATACCTGTCTCCCTGAATCGCTGCAACATTCTGGACACACTTGTATGGGAAACTCCAAACCTTTCTGCAATTCTCGTGTATGTCCACCCTTCTTCTCGCAAAACTACCGCTTGGGCACATTCCTCTTGGGTCAAATTGCGTGTTTCGCGTTGCATAGCGATCGAGTGTAGAAAATCAAACAAAAGAAAAACTATTGATCACTAGAATTGATCGAGAACAACTGATTTTAGAATGGAGCCAATACATTCAAAATCTGATAATATCATCTTTTTTTATTCCTGTTGGGAAAAAACATCTGTATTGAAGGAAAACGTTGAAAGTGGATAACATATGCATGCATAATTCTGATAAAAATGATTATCATTGAGAACACCTTCAGTTGTAGAATAAATTCGAGATTTCCATAATGTGCGTAAATTTTTTTGGGCAGTGTATTTTCAAACCTTCTAGCTGTCACATCTGACGTTCGGATTCGACTAATGTGCATTGCAATTCGCGGCAGCCGAGACTTGCCATTCCAACAGTCCAGTCCCTTATTTGTTATCGAATCGCAATGGGATTTCGATTCTTCCACTGTTCTACTAGACTTGGAGCGCATTCGAATTTAATATTCATATTCCTATGTTTCCATAAGGATTTTCTTTATCTGTAGATGGCACTGACGTAACTGTAGTCGCTTCGTTTCCAATCTTCCTTACCTATCTATACTCCACGTCAATAAATTCCGGACAGGCAAAATTTTTGTCAAATTCAACACCCTGTATCTTTCTTCGTGGTTCTCCGATTTTGTTAAAATTTTCACCAGGTATAATATTGGGTCTTGTAATATCAACCTGAAATTAACTTTGCAAAAATACCTGTAGTTTATCCGTTATTAAGCGTGAAACAAAACCTTGTTTTATACCCTTCATTTCTAAGCACCCTGTGGTGAATTTGAGGCGGAAAATTTGATATCATTAAGTTTTAATTTGAAGTGTGACCCTTTCTTCACAAAATGTTTTTTGATTTACGTCAGTATCTGCTTTTAAAAAAAGATACATATTTTCAAAGAAAGTGTTGCATTTTTTTCAATTTTTATAACAATTTAAAACATAACAATATCTCATCGACTAGTAAACAAAAACAAACATCTGAAAATTAATAGCGTGTATTTCCACCTCGCTTTCTCATCACTTCTACCATACGATGTGGCATACTTTCAATGCATTCACGAATTGCTTCTGGGGGAAGCAACAATTTCTGTTAATGCAGAACAATGCTAGGCCTCACGTTGCACGGGTTGTAACAGAATACTTTGAAGAGGCGAACATTCAACGATTCGTGTGGCCAGCCAGAAGTCCGGATTTAAATCCAATTGAACATGTATGGGATATGCTAGGTAGACAGGTTCGAAATCAGCAGCCCAACACCTTGCCCAATTTACGAATAGCCCTTCTTGAAGGTCGGGAAAATATTCCCCCAGAAACAATTCGGAAATGCATTGAAAGTATGCCACATCATATGGTAGAAGTGATGAGAAAGCGAGGTGGAAATACACGCTATTCATTTTAAGATGTTTGTGTATGTTTGATAGTCGATAAGGTATTGTAATGTTTTAAATTGTTATAAGAATTGAAAAAATGCAACACTTTCTTTGAAAATGTGTATCTTTTTTTCAAAAGCAGATACTGACGTAAATCAAAAAACATTTTGTTAAGAAAGGGTCACACTTCAAATTACAACTTAATGATATCAAATTTTCAGCCTCAAATTCACCACAGGGTGTTTAGAAATGAAAGGTATAAAACAAGGTTTTGTTTCACGCTGTATAACGGATAAACTACAGGTATTTTCGCAAAGAAAATTTCAGGTTGATTTGACAAGACCCAATACTATACCTGGTGAAAATTTCAACAAAATCGGAGAACTACGAAAAAAGATACAAGGTGTTGAATTTGACAAAAATTTTGCCTGCCCGGAATTTATTGACGGGGAGTGTATAATCTTTGATCGAATAAACAGGAGCTCTCTTTCAGTTGCTGTCATAAAGGCGGCGTTCCAGTTCTTAGGGAGAATACTGAATCTGTGCAACAAAGAACTGGGAACTCCTTTCCAGAGATGTGGGAGAGTATTCGAGACGGCCATCTCAGATTGCCAAGCGTCTCTTGGTCCGTTCTTCAGCTGGGCGTGTTCAATTGGTTACCTTCTGAACACCGTTTGCTACGTGGTCAAACCGTTCGATTTGATTTGTTTGCTGGTGGATTTCATCAGCAACTCCGTCATTGGTGTGGTCATAAGAAGTGAGTTAAGAGTAGAATAATTTTTGTATACAGGGTTATTCACGAATATGGCTCTAGAGAATTTTTTAGGAAAGGCAGAAGATTCAGGATTGAAATTATAAAGGTGAACTTCAAGTAAAAAGACGACTTCTCGAATATTTTTTGAAGGTTCTGGGACTTCCGGTTTTTCCGGAAGTGACATCAACTTTCGTTTCTCAAATGGGAAGACCCATTTTTTATTGCATAAATATATTCTCCATTGAATTCTGAGTCTTTTTGATTCCAAAAGTTTGAATTTTCCCGAGAAATTCTCTTTGAATAAGAAAATACGAAAAAAAAATGTCAAAATTAAACTCTGTTGAAATACAGACAACCTCGAGGTTTTTTCATTAAAAATTCTCATTTTTGAGAATCTCATTCGGAATGAGATTGAAAATTGAAGACAAAATCGTTTCTTCTGGATATCTCGAAAAATATTCATTTTGAGATAAAAGTCTTGGACGTTTGCTCCTATTATTTTTTGACGAAGATTTCGAAAATGCTTTGAAAAAATCGGGTTCCAATTTGAAAAAACGATTTGTTGATGTTTCGTTTCTCTAACTTTGACAATGAATTTGTGAGCCCCTGTATCATATTCTGAAAATCACGATATCGGAAAAGAAGCATCAGCCTTTTATCTCGGAGATTCTCAAAAATGAGAATTTTTAATGCAAAAACCTCGAAGTTGTTTGTATTTCAACAGAGTTCAAATTTGGGTTTTTTTTCGTATTTCCCTATTTGAAGAGAATTTTCTCGGGAAAATTCAAACTTTTGGAATCAAAAAGACTCAGAATTTAATGTAGAATCTATTTATGCAATTAAAAATGGGTCTTCAATCCTGAATCTTGTGTATTTCCTAAAAATATTCTATAGAGCCATATTCCTGAATAACCTGTATAAATTCTCTCGACCGAGAAAGTTAAAATAATACAATACATAGTAAAATAAAAAAGTTTCTAGCTGAGGTAATTGCAACGGGGAATCATACAATTCTGCGTATGAAGAAAAAGTTTATTTAAAATCCTTAGGAGAAAAAATCTTGCCTGCTGGTGTTTGAAAAAAGGATCTTGAAGGACATCTAAGGGAGCTTGACGGACATCTTCATGTAATTATTATATATCTAGACAAAAAAAAGTCTTCTACTTTCTACCTAAAATTCTTGATCTAAATAAAAAAAGAAGAATGCAGGAAAAAAAATTATTTTTAATAAATTAAATTGTTTTTCAAATAGGTTAGGTTAGGTTAGGTTTGGTTAGATTTGATTGTTTTTCAAATAGGTTAACCACTTCCTTTTTTCAAACCACCTTGAAATTCATAAATAGGACTGCTATTCTCTTAGAGGGGTTCTGCTAGTCATTAAATAATATGAGAAAAAGATGAGTTCATCGTTGTTAAAATGTCCAAGAGCGCATTCACCATTTGCAAGGTACATTTGTACGATGTTATTGTAAACTGCTCCACATGAGTTAGAGATATTGACTCAAATTGCAAAAAAATATAGTTTTAAAGAGATTTTGTGATGAAAATTCATATTAATATGATTTCAAGATGAAGGAAATAAAATTAATTTTAGCCTGTGGGTCTGCAGCGTATACAGGGTGGTTAAGAAAAATCAAGTAAAATAACGAAATTTTATTCCCAGAGAATTCAAGCATTTCAAGACTACCAATACAATGTATGGCCCTCTCGGGTATAAATAACAGCTTGACATCTTCTTTGCATACTACACACGAGGTTGTTGAACATTTCTTGAGGAATTTGGTTCCATAAACGGATTAGAAGCTTTCTCAGATCATTCAAGGATTCTGGGGTAGGTTGATTAGTACCTAATCTTCTTTGGAGTTGGAGCATATCCCATGCATGCTCTGTGCTCTGTGCAATTCACATCTGGTGAGTGCGGAGGTATTGGCAAATGTGGAATACCAAGCTTCTCGAGAGCATTCTCAACTATGGCTGCACGATGTGGTCTAGCGTTATCGTCTAGAAATTGAAAAGTTTCACCAATAGCAGCGTGAAAATTCGGCAAAACATTGTCAATGACATGCTGCCTATAGTGTAAGGCGGTCATATTCCCAGGACAAATTAACATATTATCCCGGCCCATACCATAACACTACCCACTACCCCCTCGGAATGGATGAACTTCTTGGACATAGCAACGATTACGGGGTATGCGTGGGATTGTCCATAACCTTATTCTTCGAGAATCTGAAAACCGTCCATATCTGGATTCATCAGTGAAAAGGACACTACGCCATTGATCGTTCCAATTGATATGTTTCATTGCCCATTTCAGTCTTTGACGCCTATGGTCACGTGTTAATGAAACTCTTCCTAATGGACGTCTAGAATCTAGATTCTCCTCTCTCAAACGTCGTCTGATGGTTTCGATGGAAACTTGTACCCCATCTGCATTTTGAAGAGTATTCCGTAGCATTCTACACGTAGATGTAGGCTTTCTTCTCGCCGAAATGGTGATGAAACGATCCTCAGCATGTGTTGTTTTTCGTCGCCCACCAATCCTTGGTCTTTCCAACCCGGAACCTGTCTCCCTGAACCTATTCCAAAGTCGAGATATCACACTTTGTCTGACTTAGAGCCTTTCAGCGTTTGTTAATTTACGTCTTGGCATTTTCAGAAAACTCGTTTCAATTCGAAGCCGTTGATAAACTGACTCCATTTCAAAATAAGAACATTCATGAAGCATTGGCAATGAACAAAACTTCAGAAAAAAGGCAACCAGATTGACGAAATGTCTCATACTGATTTTTATTGGATCGATTCAAGTCGTTATTGAGTTTTGAATGATTTTACAGCGATTTTCTCGAAGATTACATACTTTTTAAAACTATTGAATACAATATCCCTAACTCTTGTGGAGCAGTATATTTTATATATATATATGAAAAATAAATCAGAATTGTTCTACTAAACAGTATAAGCATTTTAAGAACTGATCATTTTTCCTTATATTACTTTCACAACATTATTGAAAAATTTGGGCGTAAACAAAGAAATCCCGTTTTCATAGAATCCTCTAATACCTACTTAATAGATGAGTTTCACATGGGCGCATCCGTCATTTACGAGTCTTATGGAGAGATTGCTTAAAAACAATGATAAATAGAGTAATTCCTGATTTTTCGAAATGCGTTCTATCAGTTATTTCATCTTACATTTTCGTCAGCTGCGATTGGCATATACCGTCTTCAAGAACATAATACCGTCTCTATTGGAAAGCTCTTCATCAAATGATCAAATAATTTGGAGTTGATTATTGTTCCTTTTATTTCTTCGACGAACTGAATAACCTTCAATGCACCTGCATCAATTAATAACTAAATGTTTGTGATTGTTCTGCCATTTTCTTGTTTGTGTTTGTTCTTGTGATGATAATTGATTGTTATTTTGTTTGTGTTTACTGTGCTTCTCATACGAAATATATAATTAATAACTGTCTCGTTGCATTTTCAGAACTGAAAATATTCATCAGACACGTAAAAACAATGTTCTATGTGAGGATCAAGTTCTACCACTCGTTTCATTTCGAATCTAAGGCTTCCAAAAGCATGAGGGATGTGGCAAGAAGCATCATGGGAGAAGTTAAGATGAGAACCAGAGGAATCGTATCATTTTTCGAGTACTTCAACTGTGCAGCTAGTCTATTCTTCATTTTTTTGATATATAGGTATGTAGTTTTAATGCTATAGTTATATTTAGCATTGCGTTATATTTTATTATATATAACGATAAAGGATTAGTAAGGATGTATTTGAAATCCTCACAAAGAAGAAAACTAAGAACAAATTCTAGTTATCGAAAGATTCGTTCAATTATCCTACAAAAAAATTCAACAGTTCCTTATTGCCTCGATGTCATCACGATAATAATACAACTCCCACTTTCATCTGTTTTTACCATATTTCGAAGTATTGGCTTGCGAGAATTCGTGCCAGCTTAAGGCCTATGTCTTATCTCAGAAAAAAACTTATATAGAAGGAAAACAATGACAAATATTTGAGTTATTAGCCTCGCAAATATGGGACTTCATTATGAACCACCCTGCATTTCATTGCTGCATATTTAGCTAGGGTCTTGCTAGATTTTTGAACATGAAACCTTATGATTTCAGAGTTATATATTATAGACATAAGTTCCTGACCAAGGAACGGTTCGACAACAAGTTCCTCACCAAGAACTTGGTCGATATAGATCTGAGAAGAGCTGCATTGGAGAAAGAAACAATATTTCCCTTGAACCATAGGGAACGAAAAAAATTTATAACTGTAAGTAGGCTCACCTCGTACTGATGGTAGAAAACTGAAAATAGTTATTTATGATATGAGTGTTAAAAGTGACGTTTTATTTTGTGAGTGAAAAAGTTTGTGAAATGAGCGGAGTGAATTGAACAATTTCACGAACAAAACAAAATCACCTTTAACACAAATACCATGCAATGTTTTTCGTACAACTGCCCTATTTTGATAATGAAATGGGCGAATTTGCAATGACAATAACCTCAAATTGCATTTTAATATTCAAATAATCAAAAGGTTGTTGAGAATGGCAAACGTTGCCAACGTTATCATTACTAACAAATGAGAAAATACGCTGTCATTTGAATTTCGTTCCTGTTTTCAACTGATAAATATGTTTGTCGAGAGTCCAATTATTAATGAAAGTGACGATTTGGTTGTTTCTCTGTATATTGAAGAGTTTGCAAGAAGAGCAAATCTGGAACTCCTACCTAAAAAATCTGTTCAGCAGTACGATATTGCATATAACAATTTCCTGGCCTGGTGTCAATTGAAAAATGTGAAACTCTTTTCCTGGCATACTTAGAAGAAAACTCAAAAATATGGAGTTCATCAACTTTGTGCAGCAAATGTTCAATGATAAAGTCAAGCGCCCTTGTTAAAAATGGTGTGGATGTTAGTAAATATTTTAAGGTAAAAGCATATTTAAAACGGAAAAGTGAAGGATATCGTCCCAAACAATCGAAAATTCCCACTCGTGAACAAGTTGAGCCGTTTATAAAGGAGGCACAAGATGAGAAATACTTCGGATTATTTGGAGCCTGTCGGCGTGAAGAATTGTGTAATTTATCAGTGGAAGACATCGAAATAACAGATAAATCATTGGTTATACAACTTCCAAATACAAAAACGAAAGTGAGTCGTTCTTTCAGTATTATTGGGAAGTATGTAGACTATTTTCATAAGTACTTTGCACTGCATAACCAATCCAGTTGGTATTAGTACATTTGGGAAAATTCCATCTATTGTTGCCGAACTCCTCAAACTGCCAGAACCAAAGCAATATACAGGACATTGTTTTCGAGGATCCTCCGCTTCATTGCTAGCAGAATCAGGAGCAAATATTACGGATATAAGAAACATGGTGGATGGAAGTCTACGACGGTAGCCGAGGGCTATGTTGATCATTCCATTGCATATAGAAATGTCATTGCTGAAAAAATTCTCCCAACCTCAACAGATTTTGGATCATCATCATCCAATATTGTACTTCCGGTTTCTAATAGTACTGATGGTGCTGAGGATTCTTATAATGTGTTGCGAAGCTCCCTTATGTCACAGGGCATTAATGTTAGTAATTGTTCTAGTCTTACGATTAATATTAATGTTCATAAGTAATGATTGTTAAATATTGATAATAAAAATTTGCAATTGCTGATTTCATCATAAGAAAATAGAGTGCTAAAAATACGCTTCCACGTAAACAATCAATTTTAACATTGTTTGCTCTCATTAAAAGTGCCACTTTTAATGGCAGTTGTACAAAATAATCTTAAAGATCTTAAGAGTCGGAGCAAATGGAAAATTTGTTTTAATTTAGATTGCTTTTTTTAAAATGAAAACTTATCCTCAAATATGGTGTATATTTCATTAGTATATTGCCCCAAAAATGTTAGGGAAGCTCAGAATTTCGTGTCTTTGTCAAAAGTTTCAATTTTTTCACAAAATATTCAAATATGAAAAATCTAAATGTTTACTCACTTATTTGTCTAATTTTTGTCAAGTATATATTTTCGGAAAAAAACGAAATTCATAGACTCACAGATCTTGAGGACTAGAGAAATGAAATCAGATTTCGTCAGTGAGAGTAGAGATAGACCGGTTTCGTCCTTATTTGGAATCATTACTCAGAGAAAATCTTTCGGATATAAGAGAGTAAATATTCGTTTCTCATGAATGAAAAAATTTACGCATCATTTGAAAAGGTCACAAACTTTTTGTTCTTCCTTAACTCTTGTTCAGCATTATTATCTATTTTGAACAGATCAAATCTGTGCGATTGCTACCAAAAGAAAGGAGGCAACTTACAGAAGGACTGAGCGTACTGTTATCTACTTCTGTGAAGATCGGTACACATATGGCCATTGATTATTGCGTGTTTTGGATGATGAACCTCATCAGGAAATATGGGAAGTTTCAGTCCAAAGTGCAGGGTAAATATTCAATTTACTTGTTGCGAAAGAATGAAATCGGAACCATGACGAGCAATCGTTCTAGGAAAACGTTTGCAAAGTTTCATTATCCAAGTACTGAAACAGCAAATCTCAGCGTGGATTCAAACTCGATTTTTTCAATTTCAAAACTCAAATTTTGAGTTCACAAATCTACAATTTTTTTCCAATTTTCAATTTGCCATGATTTCCCTGATTTTTTTAATGAGAAATGAAATTTTTATGTAGCCTACTTTTGTGACGCCCTACTCATAGACACATATTACAGTTGAATGAAATAGTTTCTGAAATATCAAAAATGGGAGTCATATTTTCACCTGTGATGCTAGAATTTTTCATCTCTGTGTTTCTAATTTTTCTAGCACCGAACATACCAACCGTCCACATAGCTGGAGAAGGACTTCTGGCAGATCTTTTTAAGGCGGTTGTCAAGTCGTTCCAGCCTATTGGAATCAATTTAGAAATCGACACTGTTCCTTGCTTGCCGATACCGATACCACCTGACTTTGACAGATACGTCCAAATTGGTAAGCCACTCATCAACTCATAGTCCTTGATTCGACCTTTGTTTTGTAGTAAAAACAGAGACAACAATGAGACGGTCAACTCCTTCACTAAATTTGTCCGATTCAGGCTTTGTCACCCATCTTTGTCTATATCATTCCAGATCACTAATGTCCACTTGCACCGTTTTCTGGTTAAGGCACACTTAACTAAGGCGCCCTTAAATTTTGAGTCATGCTTTTCCCCGCCTTAACGGATCAGATCTTGCACCGCATATCTAATAGAACCGACTTTGTTAAGCACGCGCTAAGCAATGCCAAATCTGGCAACAGTGTATAAATCAGTGAATTTGTTTGTTTTGACATAGAAATGCGACTTGACCATATGGTTTTGTGTCGGCACTGAGCACAGCGAGGTAAGAAGAACACTCGAATTCATAGACGAACAAGATAATTTGTCTACGCATTTTCATTTTCAGTATTCTGATTCACAGAACGACATATACTTTGGGCCGCTGACGAACTGGCATAGTAGAACCAATTTTTTTTATTTGAAGCAAATGATTTGATTCGATTTCAACAATTCTTTATTCGTAACTTGAATTCTGCACCTGTGGAATATCATCGAAGTACCTAATACTTTTCATATTCACAAGAATAAATAGTACCTAAAGAATTAATAATTACATGGGTACAATCAATTGCTCCAATAACACGAGGAAATCCAGCAATTTGGTAAAATTGGGTTAGGGTGGAACGTAATTCTGCTTCTGTCTGAGGCATTTTCATAAATACTTAAACTCGAACAACTATTCTTGATACTGTAGATTCGTGGATTTTCATCAAATCGGCTACAGCCAATAAATGTCCTGCTGATGCGTAGAGTCGGAGGCACGTAAGGAGTTGACTCATCGGTAAAACACTCTGATTCCTACAATCATCAAGGCTTAAACTCCCTGCTTTGAGGTTTGACATCATCATACATAAGAATTAATCTCAGCAGTTGCAGAGTAGTTTTTTTTTGGTCAAACGAAATCGCCGAAAAAATGTGAATACGTCCATATCACGGTAGTGATCGGCCCTATTAAATTCTAGACTTCTAGGAAAACCATAGTCAATGATATCTAATATGTCGAAATCATCCTCATTTAGATCATCAATTTCATTTAATGAAAATCTATCCATATTAATTATTAAATTCACGCAATCAAAAACAACACGTCAAAACGTCGTTTTTGACGTTTGAATATTTGAGACGGGGTAAAGTCTTGTTTAAGCCATGAATATTCGCGGCTCAAAATAGTCATAACTTATGTGGCACTTAAACTGCGGTGCAAGAGAATCAGCGTCTCAAACCTGACTTAAAATTTGAGTTGGACGTAAGTCAGACATATATTTGACGGTGCATTAAGCTATCTTTGGTCTATTTCAGCGGCCCTGCAAGTAGAGGCGCTGCGTACGCTTTTGTTGGCGTTGCCAAATTTGAAAATATATACTGCCATTAGCTGAAAATAAATCAGCTCTATCTTCTTTCTTCTATTGCGAAGGTGCAATTCTATCTTCATCAGTCCACGTGCATTTAAACCATTTGAGGCAACACGGAATATATTCCGTGTTGCTATAGCATCACGTGCTTCAACTGAGTGATAAAGAGTTTGAAATTTGTGAGTGTTTGTGTATTTCGAAATATTTTTCAAATATGATTAGATAAATGCTTTATAAGTGGAGCTGGAGAAGATGAAGTATCAAAAATGCATCGTTTTTCAACTAATATAAATGAGTAAGTTGGCAATATTCATATAAAGGAATGAGCTTTGAATACAATCGTGTTTTTTATTTTTTCAGATCAAAAATCTGAAAAGAGAAACTATGAATGAAATTCATTGAACAATATCTCCGAAATTATAGAATATGTTTTAACCAATTTACTCCAGAGTCATACATATAGATACAAATCATAGACTACTCACAGATGCAGTTCCAAGTTCCAATGAAGTTCTTCAATAAACCACTTCCTTCGACTTCCGCAATACCAGAAAAATTCGAAGAAAGCGGATTTATTATATCTGAAAGTAGTGATGATGTGCTAGTCCACTCAGATAGCCCAAATGTCATTGCATCAGGTATGTTCAAAATGTTTACTATAAATAATTGATTCAGTTAACGTTCTTTCTGTTAGTATATCAAAATTGAAGTTCACTTTGTTTTTATTTGCAGAGATATTCTCTCATATCGTACAGTTGGATCAGACACCTAAACAACCTCGCAGAATTTTCAGAAACATAGAAACTTTATCCATTAGTAACACTTTCTTGCCGATATTGTGTCCAACCTTCATTTAATGAAGATGGAGATGGTACCTTGAGAAGGAGATGAAGTAACACTTCACCAAGGAAAAAGAAATCGGTAAAGATAATTCAACAAAAAGAAAGACCACTTACCAAAGCTCAAAAAACAGTGTAGGTGTAAGGAAAAGTCTAGGACTTTGAGGAGTGTTTTCGAGTTGTCTGATACCCCAGAGGTTCAAAGTTTGTACGAAAACATGCCTAAAACAACCTAGAACTTCATGATGTCGCAATTGAGATGTTCCAAAGTAAAGGGTACAAGAGGCAGAAGATGGACCTTAGACGCCATTATTATTAAAGAAAAGTCCTAGATCAAATATCAACACCGTTTTGAGCTTGCTCAAAAAAATGCCGTTGAATCCTGCCATAAATAGAAATATTTTTGAACGCATATATGAAAATATCAAAGAGAATATTGATCGCTGTTGCGTGTTGGTCTTTGATGAAATGGACATAAAGGAAAACCTATATTATGATAAGGGTCAGAGAAAAATTATTGGCTTTGAGGATTTTGGTAAAGAAAAAAGTGGAAAAAAGCACTGCCAGGAAAGTTATAGTTTTTATGGAGGTGGGACTAAACCGTAGATGTATTAGTTGTTGTTTTATATGTGAGTTGATTGAGTTTTAATGAAAATGTCAATAAATCAATCATTTATAAGTCGTACTTTCGATTTTTTTTCATGCAACCATATTAATAGCGAAAATTTTTGCCTACGGCAATAATCCACATGGCAAAGATTTCAGTTTTTAGTTTATGGTTGCGCGAAATCGCTCCAATACATAAAAACAGAAATGAATAATTCGAAATTCCCGCGCTAAACGCTCAAAAAGCGGTCCTAGCGCCATCTCCGCATAGGTTCAACGCAGTGAGACAAGGATGCAAAACCTTGGATGAAATTTAGTGGGGAATTGTGCGTTTCATTTGTTGTCTCTGGTTAAAAATTGATTTCACTTCTTAAATTTCGACTGAGAAAGTTCTCATAGAGACGTTAGTTTCACAGCAACAAGTTGATTGTTCAAAAAATGTGATTTATGCCCACTTGCACCGTCAAATATATGTCTGACTTACGTCCAACTCAAATTTTAAGTTAGATTTGAGACGCCGATTCTCTTGCACCGCAGTTTTAGTGCAACATAAGTTATGACTATTTTGAACCGCGAATATTCATGGCTTAATCAAGACTTTAGCCCGTCTCAAATATTCAAACGTCAAAAACGAACTTCAGTTTTGACGTGTTGTTTTTGATTGCGTGAATTTAATAATTATTATGTAAAGATTTGAATTTAATGAAATTGATGATCTATATGAGGATGATTTCGACATATTAGATATCATTGACTATGGCTTTCCTAGAAGTCTAGAATTTAATAAGGCCAATCACTACCATTTTATGGACGAACCAGCATTTTTTCGGCGATTTCGTTTGACCAAAAGAAACCACTCTGCAACTGCTGAGATTAATTGAGGATGATTCAGAATTGCCAAGTGATATGTAGGTACATATCTTATTATATCTTATGTTTGATGATGTCAAACCTCAAAGAAGGGAGTTCAAGCCTTGATGATGTAGGAATCAGAGTGTATCACCGATGAGTCAACTCCTTACGTGCCTCCGACTCTACGCATCAGCAGGACATTTATTGGCTGTAGCCGATTTGATGAAAATCCACGAATCTACAGTATCAAGAATAGTTGTTCGAGTTTCAGTATTCATAAAAATGCCTCAGACAAGAGCAGAATTACGTTCCATCCTAACCCAATTTTACCAAATTGCTGGATTTCCTCGTGTTATTGGAGCAATTGATTGTACCCATGTGATTATTAATTCTGCAGGTACTATTTACTCTTGTGAATATGAAAAGTATTACTTCGATTATATTCCACAGGTGCAGAATATTGTCATTCAAGTTACGAATAAAGAATTGTTGAAATCAAATCAAATCATTTGCTTCAAATAAAAAAAAAATTGGTTGTACTGTGCCAGTTCGTCAGCGGCCCAAAGTATATATCGTTCTGTGAATCAGAATACTGAAAAGGAAAATGCATAGACAAATCATCTTGTTCGTCTATGAATTCTCGTGTTCTTCTTACTTCGCTGTGCTCAGTGCCTACACAAAACCATATGGTCATGTCGCATTTCTATGTCAAAACAAACAAATTCACTGATTTATACAGTGTTGCCAGATTTGGCATTGCTCAGCGCGTGCTAAACGAAGTCGTTTCTATTAGATATGCGGTGCAAGATCTGATCCGTTAAAGCGGGGAAAAGCATGACTCAAAATTTAAGGGCGCCTTAGATAAGTGTGTCTTAACCAGAAAACGGTGCAAGTGGGCATTAGACGTTGATATCGCGTGTTTTGTAGCATCAATTCTCCTGGTCTGTCTTCTCCTGACAATATTCGAGCCTTACGGTTTAAGATGGCGACAATGGATTCTCTGTTACTACTACCCTAGAAGAGCCAAAGAGAGGGCTGTTTGGTTATACAATCACATCTTAAGGTCCAGATCGTCATTTTTGAAGTTCGCAAGGAGACAGTTGAGGCGAAAACTGATTGGCAGCAACAAAATAACAAAAGTAACGTGCCTCGAATACTTGCGATCTAAAACGAAGTAAGTCTACGAAAATACAAGCGTTATTCGAGAATTAAAAGAAAAATAATTGCAGTAACAAATGCCTTCTGTTGTTCCTCGGGTCAGATAAGCAACTAGCTTGTCTGGTATGCGGGGAGGTGTTCAGGAAGTCAGACAAAGAGACTCCGATCAGATGTCAGAGGCCCGGATGTACCGCGATATACTGCCGGCAGTGTTTTGTGGATTTGGAGAATTTGTGCACTGCATGCTTGTCGCCTATCGAGTATGGGGACTTGTCGGATTTCAGTGAAGAAAGGTAAGGAAGAAAAAGTTATCAAAAGTTAACAAAAGAACTGATATAGAGAAGTTGAATACCGCCTATTATTATTTAATAGGAAAAATAAAAAATAAATAAAAGTTTGTTGTCCACCACATATGTGTAAATAGACACAATAATCCGCGCATACACCAAAAACATCATGGTTAATAATTTAATAACATCACATCAATCTTCTCAAAGATCTAGATGCGAGCAGTAGTTATTCTCTCCAATATTTTAAATTTATGACAACGAAATTGACATCGGAACCACAAAAGGTGAAGATGTAAGTTGATAATTCTGACCATTTCCGAGCACTTTTTTTCACTTGTATAATGTGTGTTTGTATGTTTTTTAAAAATAAGTTATAAGTTTTTAATTGTAAGTTTCGAATTTCTGAAATTATGTAGTTGTGTTCCATTTCAGAGCCCTGATGAAGATTTTGAAATAAAATAGAAACTAGTCGGCCTTTCTTCCGAAACGTTGGTTTTGTGAATTTAAAATGTATAGCCAAACGCAAACATTTTCCATTACCTTCAGCTCTTGCTCCAACTATACATAAGTCACAAGGTGGAACTTTTGACGAAATAGTATATGAGTATAGTAAATCACATTCTCAGGAACTCGTCTATGTTGCACTCTCTCGCGTGACTAATATTAAAAAAATTGTATATATAACGAATATTTAAATAATACCATTTATAAACCAATAGGACGAATATAATTAATTAAACAACTAACTGAGAGATATATCTCAACATAACTTATAGGGGAGTTGGTGACTAACTGCCTACACGTATTTCTTTTTATCTTCCGAACAGCGAATCATCCTAGCATGTGCTCATCTGGTTACCAAGCAACACAGTCCTCACGCATTACTCAGCGCTGATGCGTTACAGTCGGCCATGCTGCCCATTTTCCGTCCCGGAAAATACCTGAGTCTCATCAAGGTGGCAGGGAACAGCACGTGCCATCACTTGGTTTGCCTCCAAGCACAAAACATTCTCCGAGATATTGAGCACAGGTAAACGGCCATATTCTGTTGAAGTCACACAACGAGCAACTAGACACTCTTGCCCAGGCTTAAACCACTGCTTCATTTCGACAAAAAGACTGCCGTCATAATGGTCATCAGAGTAGCATTTTACGAATCCAACGTGGTTAGCCAGTATTTTCGTCTGAATTGCTGCCCTTAGTACGGTTTTCTTTCGTGGTAATTTTTCCAATTGGGGCAGCTCCGCGAGTTTCGAGTCGAATACTCTCATCTCTCCTTGCTGTACAACTGTGATGGCATTCAGTTTGTTGAGAATGGTTCTACCAATCAGAACTGGTATCTCTTGAACCCCATCCGGAACAATCAATACGGAAACCTTCGATTTGTAGAGGTCTACTGTCAAATCTACATCCGAGACACCTAAAACCTTGGTTACGGCACCACCATACCCGCTGACAGAAATATTGCTGGGATTCCATTTGATACCACTTTTACGTGCATCACTCGCTCTAACCAAAACAACTTCACAGCCTGAGTCTATAAGCCCTTGCATCTCATTTCCATTTATTGAGCAGGTCACAAAGTATCCATCCGACTTGCCTTCGGATTTACTTTCGCAGAGCAATAGTTTTTTGGTAGTTTGAGCCTCATTATGTTTCCGCTTGAAACAATTCTCCACAGAATGGCCCAGTTTCTTACAATGTGAGCATTCTATACGGGGTTTCGTGCAGTTGGATTGTATGTGCCCGAATTGCCTGCAGTTGTAGCATTTACCACGTCTTGGTTCCTGCTTTGGTTCGACAGTCTTGACGTTCCGATCCTGAAATTTTCCATACTTTTTGGAAAAATCCCTGACCATTTCCGATCTAACACGTTCTCTCGTGACGGTTAGAGTGGATAAATAATCCTTGTAAAGATCTTCTGGTGTCGAATACCTGCCTACCTTAGCCCCAGATTGGATCGTATAGTCTGGGATGCCATCAATCAGCATAGCAACAGCGTTCTTTCCTTCTATCCCACAGAGACGTAACAATCGCATTTTCTCATAATAGTATTCCGTCCATGACTCATCAGGTAATTTAACACGTTTTAAAAGTCTCCTTAGTGCTGTTGGGAAATCTTGATGATCCGGGAACGCTTGAATCATAATCTGTTTCCACTCAGTCCAAGAGTGTCGATAGTTATCCAAACTATTGTACCAGATCTTAGCAAGACCTGCTAATCTCGACTGCATGTGATAAATCATGGTTTTTTCGTCCCATCGATTTATGTGGGCTAATTGCTCTATTTTACCCAACCATTTAGCACAGCTTTCGCTATTTTCGCTTGGAGAAAATTCTGGAATACAATCTGGTCGGATAACCATTTTTGTAGAAGTTTGTGCGTCCTCTTTTTGTATGAGTTGGTTCACCAAATCTTCTAACTGCTTTAGTCGTTTCGATTCATTCCCGTCGCGTTGATCGATGATTGGGCTTATACTACCAGCTACGTTTGCTGAAGTATCAACCTCAATCGAATCTAAGTTTTGGACCGTGCTTGGCCTTCGAAAACCAGTTGTAGCACTATTTCTAGCATCTGAGAGACATGTACTTGAGGTTTGATGTAATTCAGCAACCACTTTAGAAGTACTTGAAGAATGTTTCGACTTATTTCCAAGAGTACTTACAGATTTCTTGGATTTCTTTCTGTTTCGTTTTCTTTTATAACGTCCAACACAATCACTGCTAGATGACGAACTTGAATCTGTACTACTACTCGTAGAACTAGTAGAGTACTTACGTTTTTTTCCACCCATCTTTGTCCGTGTTACAAAAGGTGGGGTTTATCACAAATGTTTCACAAATTAAGTACCACGTCTCACGCAGAAGTTCCCGCGAACACTACATAAAAAACAGTAATCCGAACAATTTGCCACAGTTCAAAAAGGAAACACAACACCAGTACAATCTTCAGATTGAGCGTTTCTTTATCCCACCGCTGATCTATAACGAATATTTAAATAATACCATTTATAAACCAATAGGACGAATATAATTAATTAAACAACTAACTGAGAGATATATCTCAACATAACTTATAGGGGAGTTGGTGACTAACTGCCTACACGTATTTCTTTTTATCTTCCGAACAGCGAATCATCCTAGCATGTGCTCATCTGGTTACCAAGCAACACAGTCCTCACGCATTACTCAGCGCTGATGCGTTACATATATTACGAAAAAAAATGATAATTCTGCATTTAAGTTTTATCATAATCGAAGGCAAGCTGCATCGACTGCATCTTTGTTGCAAGAATTCAAAAGACTCTCTTTAAATAGTGTTCAGACGATAGCTCAAAGTGTCTTAGATTTCATTAGTAATAGAAATGGCATTTCAATAATGACTTTCAATTGCCAAAGTCTACATAGTCACAAATACGATTTACAAGATTCAGTTACGAGACAAACCAATGTGTTACTCCTTACCGAAACATGCATGACGCGTGATAATCCTATTGAAATACCGAATTTCAATTGTATTGTTCAATTCAAACGAGATACTGTTCCAAAAGGTGGGGTAGCTATTTACCAAAATAGTAATAATGTTACTAATATTATGACTCCGAATATTGAAATAAATACTGAAGACGTTACCGATGTTAAGTATAGACGCTCATTTGTTGGAGATATTTGTTCATGCTTATTCAAACTTAGAAATGGCCTACACATAGCATTTTATTCATCGCACTTTACTGGAGTACACTGAAGAAGGGTTGAAAATACTTGGTACAAATAGTAATAAATTTCCACTTATCTTGGCTGGCGATTTCAACATCAACTTCGCTGATGAAAAATCAGAGCCGGTTGACAACTTTTCTTTCGGAAAAATGATGCACAAGAATCCACAACAAAATATGGGACCACTATTGACGCGGTATTTTCCAGATATTTAGAAGATTTCAGTGTCAAACTTATCTTCTTATTTCAGTTAGCATAAACCTATAGTTTCAATGATAAAAATTCCTGGATAACCTACATGTAATAAATATTCAACAATATCAACAATATTATCTTCTTATTTTTGAATGAATGCTATGCAATAATGCATTAGCTTTACCGCCGCAGTCCTCGAGTGCCACACGTATATTTTTTTAATGGCTGGACCTTGAGCTTTTTCTTCAATATGCGACGAACGCTGCAGTTCCTAACGTTCAGATCCTATGCGACCTGTTGTGCTGAGCGATCCGAATTTCTTTCCAATCGGTGATGCTCCCTTTCGACGATTGCTGGCGCCCTTGCAGTACAGCGTCTTCCACCATCTTAGCCTTTCTTAATGCTACCCGCCTTAGTATATCGTTTGGTATATCAGTTGGACCTTGAATGTGTTTTTCGACTTGCAGGGACTCTTCGGACGAAGATTACCCAGTTCCGCCGAAACCAAATGTTGAAACCGAAGACGTGGAGTCAGGGTTGACAGCCGAAGCATCTACGGACGGATCTACCGACGAGTACTCCTACAGCTATCAGGAGTCCGAGAAGATTCCTTCCGTGATGAGCGACTACAAAACCAGGAGTTCCAGGGACGTGGAGAAACAGAGCTCTCCCGATTACGTCAGCATGCAGTATTTCGACGAAGAGATCGAGTTGTACAGCTTGAAGTCTCACGGGTTCGATGATAGGGATGAAGAAACGCAGTTTCCAGCCGAATCTTCTTCGTCCGAACAACTGGTGAGTAGGGATAATTGAAATTTCTTCAATAATTCTCGAAACAACTATATTTTGAACACAAAAACAACTGAAAGGGATTGTTCAAAATCGGGGTTGTTCTGATTTTGTGAAATTACTGTTTAGGACTGTATCCAGATAATCGAGTTGGAGATGGTAGTGTAATAGTATTTAACATTACTAGCAAGACAAGAGGGTTTTTACTGGCGAATGGAGGATATAACTGACTCGCCTGCGGCTCGTCAGTTACCTCCTTGAGCCAGTAAAACCCGTAACCTTGCGTGTATTGTTTTATATTTTATTTGTTTCTCATTTCTAAAAAGGTTAGATAAATTCCAAAAAATCTCAATAATTTGTCGCAAATGTCGCAAGCTATGGAAGCGTTGCCATGAACAAAAATAGTGTGATTGGGGTAACTGAAGATGTTTTGTTGGTCTACTCGAATCAACTATCAGCTAGATTCAGCCCTAATACTTTATGGGCAAAATGGTATATGCTGAAAAGCTGCTTGGAAATGAAAGAAAATGCCCCTGTTCGCAGGTTTGTTTTCCTTGAAAAATTTATTGAAAAATATGACGTTTAGTTGTCATTTGCAGATTTCAAAAGGTAATAGCTTTTCTGAAACGAGAAAATGAGCGTTATACGCCAAAAAAGGCCAATGTATTGAGTAAAGAAGAGGCTGAACAATTTCTTTTACAAGCTCCTGATGACCAGTGGTTGCTGGCGAAAATTGTAACAATATTTGGGATTTTTGGATGTTGTCGATGTGACGAAATTCTCTCCTTAAACATGAATGATGTAGAAGATATGGAAAAATACGTTATTGTGACATTGCAGCAAACAAAAAATTTAACAACAAGAAGATTCACCATAACCAATGATGGCTGCAGCTTCAAGCCCTGCATGTTTATACAGAAAATATGTAAATCTTCGGCCTGCTGGAACAGAAAGCCTAAGATCTTTTTTGACATACCGACATGGAAAGTGCATTTCCCTTATTGCTGGCCAGCACACTATTGGTGGTGTCCCAAAGCAAATAGCGAAATATTTAGGTTTAAAAGACGCAGAACTGGAGCCACTATGGTTGCTGATTCGGGTGGAGATATTTTAGCAATAAAGCGTGTAGTAGGGTGGAAGAGCACCGAAATTGCGATGAGTTATGTCGATGATTCGGTCAACAAAAAAATCGAAATGTCTAGCAAATTATTTGGTAGTAAGGAGAGTACAAATGTTCTGCAATCCTCGAGTTCAGCAGTTTCTGAGTCAACAGATGGTTCATCATCATCAGTATCAACTCTTTCATCATCAAAAATCTGTGTTACTGGAAATAACAATTGTATGATTTTCAACATATATGACGATAAAACAAAATTTTCTAATGTAAATAATACTACTAACTTGTAAAAATTTTGCAAGTTAACTGTCAGTTTTACAAGTTAGTGACTTGATAAAATAAACTTTCTTGATTAATATTGTGTTTTTAGAAACTGACGTTTACAAATGAGAAACAAATAAAAACATTTATTGACATCATTCACAATTATAAAATGAATAAGTCACCCGCCATGAACTTAATACAGTAAAAATACAAATATTAAAGTCATCTATAAACTCAGAGTGAATTATTCAACCAAAAATAGAGGTAATCTAGAGAAGTTCAAAATGGGAGGTCAGATGAAGTCAGACTAAGACTTTGAGATAATTCCATTAATTCAAAATTAAACTCAACGTTTACAGTGATAGAGTAATCCAAACTGATTGCGAGAGCCTCGTTATTCCATCAGAAAAACAGAAGGTTGAATAATGAATCATTAGAGTAGGCTGCGTTGTAATAAAAGTGAGATCAGGCCTTAGAGAAGATACGTGTATTGAAAAATTCTTCATTGAGATCATTACGATGTGAGAATATCATGATCGAGAAAACAATATTTATAATATATAACGGTGGTCTATAAGAGAAGGCTAATTAATCAATTGATACAACAGTTACAGTGACAAACTGCTTTTAGTAAGCAGGATTAGTGTTCATCAGAAAAATAGAGGATTATAACATGAGAGTACTATGTATGAATTAAAACCACTAATCCTTTGGTTTTGAGAAAGCAGAAGGCTTGAGATCTTACTTGCTAAATGGTTCAGATGAATGAAATTGAAAATTTCTTATTCATAATGAGGAGATTATACCAGTTGAATGGTTTTACCAAGATTAGAGGAGACTGCTCAAGGTGAAGCAAGGACTGAGGCTGTCAATCAGGTTCAGTGTCTAAACTACTTGATCGTTTAAATACTTCAGAGAAGTTCACTTGGTTTTATTGAGAAAGAAGACTGATTCCATGATTCACCTTTGCGTTTGAGGATTATTCATTCATCTGAAACTCAAGAACAATAATTAGCAAGAGTTATGAGAAGTGAATAGTTGAGAAATGAGATGAATTGATCAAGATAATGAGATGCACATGAGAATATAACCAGTCAGTATTTATTACCACAGTGAATGTTCATTCTTGGAACAAGTAATCACTTCCATGTGAGGAGTCTGGAGATATCTGAAAAATCCATGAGAACTGCAAAAATATACCAAAATATATATCTTGGAGGATTCAAATACTTTAGTTCAACGCAATAGAGATTTCATTTGAATAAAGCGGGAGAAGATTACCATTATTTCTATAGATTTTCATGATCTGAAACGTGGACAAATTATCAAACTTTATAAAAAGCATGAAAATAACATGGAAACTGCTACAATTAATGATTCTGAGAATTCACGTACCTTTATGATTACTTACTTCAAGGATTGAACGAGATGAACAGTGATTATGCGAGGTGACTTTTTGAAAATTCTAATTTACAAGATTAGCACAAGAGGAGGCAGAGTTGGATTACAAGAAGAAGACGATTGATTGATTCAACTAATGAACATGAGTTAACCTGCCAGCTGATTAATACATAGAGGAATTCGACGCGAGCAGTCAATCAGCTGACCATAGAGCTGTACGGAGTGGAGTGGAGGTGGCGTTGCGACGTAACCATAGGCGTAGATGCAGATGAGGTCTGAGGGGTGCAATGCTCAATTTTTAACAGGGATATTCAATTTTCTTGCCATCTTACTGGCAGCGCTGTTTCTGTAGAAATTCTTTTGTGAACCTTTATTTCAGATGCAGAAGGGCAATGTGGAGGAGACAACCGAAACGTCTCATGTTGCAAGCAGCATCGATGGTGAGAAAAGAAGTGAAAGCTGTACCTGCCTTGATCTCGACAGAATGGCTGATCCTTCTTATGTCCTTCTTCTGAATGAATTGAAGGTGAGTTGAGATTGTTAGTAGAGATTGTCCTCGATTCTTCAGATAATGTTCAACTTTTAATTTCCAAAAGAATTTCAGCATGAAGATATTGCTTCATCTGACGATCAATATGGTAAAAGACCACTTATATGAATTTGTGACCTCTTTCTGCTCGGTTAAAGTTTGGTATCGAAAAGCTTCGTATTGAATTTTTTTTTAAATGTTGTGAAGATGAATTTATGCAAGCATTCTTTCGAAAAAAAAATCATTCTACTAGGGGAGTGGTTTCGTTGAAACCTGTATGTTCTTTACTTGCCAATATTAATGTGTTTACTGCGGTTTCCAATCCAATTGTTTGAGCCCGATCTTGACTAAAAATTCGGAAATTTTGAACCCAGGAAAAGAGAATTGAATTTTTAAATTTTTTCGTCCCAATTTCGTATTTCAGCTCAAGTTATCCACTGTAGGGAGTGAGAAGAAAGATCCGGAAATTCATCGATCAAGCTCAGCAAGAGATCTTCAGCCGATTCAAGAACAAACAGAGGATGAGGCCCTGATTCAGTTTTCAACAGATGAGGTCAGAATTTTATTGAATCTTTAAATAGTAGAGAATACAACCCAGGTAATTCATGAGCTGTTAAGTGAGCGGCGAACGGCTATTAGAAAGAACTTTGAGAATAATGAAACAACAATTCAGATTAAGAAGAAAAATACAAGAAAAAACGAAAAATTCTTTGAATTAAAAAAAAACACGCTTGGCACGTTGTGGATCATTATTCATTTTTGAATTCAATTTTTAAGAAAGAAACCGCTCTGATTTTTCATCAGCGAAGTTAATGTTGAAATCGCCAACCAAGATAAGTGGAAATTTATTACCATTTGTACCAAGTATTTTCGACCCTTCTTCAGTGTACTCCAGTAAAGTGCGATGAATATAATGTTCTACCTCGTTCAATTTGGGATTCAGAGAAATGTAAATTGCTACCATGACTATGTGTAGGCCATTTCTAAGTTTGCACAAATATCTCCAACAAAGCGTCTAACATTAACATCACTAACGTCTTCAATATTTATTTTAATATTCGGAGTCATAATATTAGTAACATTATTACTATTTTGGTAAAAAGCTACCTCACCTTTTGGAACAGTATCTCGTTTGAATTGTACAATACAATTGAAATTAGGTATTTCAATCGGATAATCTCGCGTCATGCATGTTTCGGTAAGAAGTAACACATTGGTTTGTCTCGTAACTGAATTTTGTAAATCGTATTTGTGACTATGTAGACTTTGGCAATTGAAAGTCATCATTGAAATGTCATTTCTATTACTAATGAAATCTAAGACACTTTGAGCTATCGTCTTTGAATTCTTGCAACAAAGATGCAGTCGATGCAGCTTGCCTTCCATTATGATAAAACTTAAATCATTTGTTGTCGTAATATACAATAATTCAATATTAGTCACCCGAGAGAGTGCAACATAGGCGAGTTCCTGATAATGTGATTTACTATACTCATATACTCTTTCGTCAAAAGTTCCACCTTGCGACTTATGTATAGTTAGAGCAAGTGCTGAAGTTAAGGGAAAATGTTTGCGTTTGGCTATACATTTTCTATCCGATGTTAATGAAATATTTGCCGTCCGTAATTCAATGGGAACAGCGAGATTGCCGACTCCATTTTGCACTGCTAGAGTGGCTGCACGCATCCGTCTAGTCGCAAGCACCCAAACACCGTGCCGAAGTCTGCCGAACTGAACCGACGATACACGGCTGTGTTAGGTTTTTTCGTTACGGAATTTCTACATTCGGTCGCCGCACTCAAAGCCTGAGTTAAAAGCTATGCAATAGCTTAAAAATTGTTCGTTCATTCTGATGAAATACATATGATTGTTTGTATACAGGTTTATTTTCCATTATTATTTGTTACATTTTATATTTTATTATTTGTTATACTTTTCAGGAGCAAGAGGTGAAGAGCACTATTTTCGAAGATTCACAAGAAAATTTCACTGCACGCAGTCATATCGCCAAATCTGAGATACAGAAGTCTTCAACGAACGAGTCTTCAACAGAATCGAGTGAAAATGCAGAAACCAATCATGAAAAGAAACTTCTGAGTGATTCGGAATTGTCAGAAGTTAGTAGGATTCTGATAAATTCCTCGATAAAGTATATTATTTGCGATTATTCAGGTTGGGGCAATTAGTTCTTTAAATTTCAAAGCCACAAATCGAGGTGTTGAGTTTTCTTTAGACGACACTTTATATACAAATTTTTCTTGCAATTGAAGAGAACTTTCCTGAATTTCTTGCATGTTCAAATTTGATATTTTAATGATCCAGTTCTCCTTCTAATCTTGTATCCACATCCGTAAAATATCGAAAACTGATTCTGATACTTAAAATCCACATTTGCCTTATTTCAGTAGATCAGTAGAATTGATTTAAATTTTTTTTGTAACGTTCTCTCTTCTCATCAGATCGACGTGAAGAAGCTGATTGGAAAACCTGAAATAAAGAATGAACCATCAGTATCTACGTTCAGTTCCCATGAGAAGATGGTAAGTTCGATATCAGTTTAATATTTCAATTTTTTTTTATAAATGAAAGAATGTAAATGGGGAAAACACAATTTCTTTTATTGAAATTTCTCCTCATTGAGATTCTTTTTTTCTTCTGATGGAAGAATTCAACTGCAAAAGTTTTTTCAACCTGAATATTCATATCTGAATATGAACCAATAATGATTCATTTCAGTCTAACGATGATGAAGTTGGGAAAGATTCGAGAAAAGTTCTGTCTACAAAATCGTCGAAATCGAAAAATGCAGGAAGTACTTCAGATGAAGATGGACCTCCTATGAAAACCCAAGTTGAATCTACTTTCAAGGTAAAATAAATTGCAAAATAATCAGTAGAAAAAATTTTGGCGAACTACAAATGAAACTAAATAGTTATAAAATAAAAATTATTTTGATAGAACAGAACAGAATATAATGTTGAAATATACTGCTCCACAAGAGTTAGGGATATCATATTCAATCGTTTTGAAAAGTATGTATTCTTCGAGAAAATTACTGCAAAATCAATTAAACTCAATAATAACTTGAATCGATCCAATAAAAATCAGTATGAGACATTTCGTCAATCTGGTCGCCTTTTTTCTGAAGTTTGGTTCTTTGCATATGCTTCATGAATGATCTTATTTTGAAGTGGAGTCAGGCTTCGATTTGAAACGAGTTTTCTGAAAATGCCAAGACGTAAATTAACAAAGTCTGGGGCTAATAGGGCTATCGGAATGCTACAGGGTGGCCTAGCTCAGGTTGTAGTAGCGGGAAGGCTCCAAGTCAGTCAAAGTGTGATATTTCGATTTAGAATAGGTTCAGGGAGACAGGTTCCGTGTTGGAAAGGCCAAGGCTTGGTGGGCGACGAAAAACAACACCTGCTCAGGATCTTTTCATCACCGTTTCGGCGAGAAGAAAGCCTACACCTACGTGTAGAATGCTAAGGAATTTTCTTCAAAATGCAGATGGGGTCCGAGTTTCCATCGAAACCATCAGACGACGTTTGAGAGAGGTGAATCTAGGTTCTAGACGTCCATTGAGAGGAGTTCCATTAACACGTGACCATAAGCGTCAAAGATTGGAATTGGCAAGGCCACATATCAATTGGAACGATCAATGGCGTAGTGTCCTTTTCACTGATGAATCCAGAAATGGACGATTTTCAGATTATCGAAGAACAAGGGTATGGACAATCCTACGACTACCCGGTAACCCCGCTATTGTGGGTCTGATTCAAAATTTGAAAAAAATCATTGGCGTACAAATTTTTTCACCGACTTTGTTCGGATAGAAGTCTGTACGGACGCCACTGGTGAAAATTTAACATCGTTTCATATCGGAAAAAATGTGTCTTAATGCGTACTCATAAAGTGCCAAAACGCAAAAAGGTGCAGAAAATAATTTCATAAAACCAATTTTTTTTTTATTTCAACACCATGTATTTCAGAAACAGTTCGTCAGAGACCTATAGTTCATAGGAACTTTATATCATAAAATCATCTGAGGATTATGATCCCGAATTTACGGAACCTTATTCTGAAACACCCTGTATAAAATTCCAGTTGAACAAGTTGCACTTTGTACTCATTAAAGAAGAAGATTTATATGACACTAATGTTTCATCTAATAAGAACTTCAATAGGTTATGGGCCCAGGGTTAATTGAGTAAAAAGTGCAGTGTAGGTGACAAAGATTAGTTGTACATCAATTTTTGGCATACTCTTGAGCCAAACGAGGAAACAATATTCAAGACTAGGCATATTATTGCTATATGATGTAAAATTATTATGGGCTGTTAAAAAAAAGAGATAGTGAAAAACATATTAATATATTTCGTTTTTTCCCAGGTGAAAAAAACATCAACCAGAAAACTCAGCGGTTCTGGCCTTTCATCTCATGATGCAAAAGCGCGTCACATAGAATTCATCGGAGTCCAAAAGAAGAAAAAGAAGACCGAAAGCTCAACAGGTTCATCGTCAGAGGACGAGAAACGAACAAGAAAAAGAAGAGCCAGAAAATATCGTAGCACAATTTCTACAAAAACTTCAAAGCAAGACGTCCCGAGCGACATGAGAGAAAGAAAATCCATCTTGAAAGTGGATTCGACCAGCAGTATCCTATCTGAAATTAAAGAACTGCAAGGAACTGTGCCAAAACTAGACCTTAAACTGTTAGAGAGCGAAAGTACAACTTCACCGCTTGATCTTTCCAAGAACCAGAAGAGTGTTAGATCCGCATCGCCAACAAAAACTACCAGAAGAAATACCTCAAGTCGCATCAAGAGATATCGTAAGACAGATAGGACAGAGAAGAGGTTGAAGGCTGGTTCAACAGTACCAACATATTCTTTGGAAAGACAGGTGACGAAAATTTCTTGTGTGATCATTTTTATCGAGTAAGATTTAAATATCCATAGTTTTGGATCTTCTTTACTTTTCTATGCCTTCATGATTTTTCATGAGAGAATTTTGAATTTTCATATAGGTTCTTGAAGATGAACGCTGGCGTATGTCAACTTCAGGGACGGGCCGAAGCCAAATTTTTGGGGGGGGAAATCCATCGAAAATTTTCCAACTGGACAATGAATAAACAGGAAAACGTTATACATATTATGGTATATTATTTGTTTCGGTAAAAATAATTCAAAATTATGACTTTCAACAGAGTGAGGAGTAATAAACTTTTTTTTTCCATCTACGGATCATTCAATTAAGTAGATTTTATGGAGTTTGTTTTTTTCATGATTAGTATCTTGATGCTGGTGAAACTTTGAGAAACACTACTTCTTTGTTCCTTCAGTTTTGTAGCTTTTCTTCATTTCATGGAATCTGGAAGCGAGGGCATCAGAGAAAATACTTTTTCTGAAAAATCTGTTCCTTTTATTCCGTGAAAGGAGTGAATAGTGAGAATCAAAGTTATGAGAAATTATAGTTAAATTTCCAATTACCCAATATTCAATAATGTGAGTTTCTTTATTTTATGGAATCGATTTTTTTGTGAGGAATACCTTGAAGTATGTTTGAAACTTTGAGACACACTTTTTGTTTTATTCTTTAATTTAGTTCAGTTTCATTCTTTGGTGTATCTCAAAATTTCAAGCATCATAAAACAAGATAATTTTCACGAAAAAAGCAGATTCCATAAAATAAAGAATTATACATGATTGAATGTTAGGTAGATGAAAAATCAAAATTAATTACTGTCCACTTTGATGAGATTTATAATATTGAAACTGCTCATTTCTAACATGGGTCCATTTCACAGAATAAAAAGAACAAAATTTTCAGAAAATATATTTCGTTTGATAAAAAATGAGCCTTACTTTTACTTTTTAAAAAAAAACATATTCCCAATTTAGAAGGGAAACGGTTTTGACCTAAATCAGTCATATTGAAGAAACAATTTTGAACAGAATTTCCTAATTTGATGAATTGGTTGAGGCTTTCGCGGCCATCGTTCAATGTGACATGTTCTTTCGAGCATTTAGGCCGTCGTCGTAGATTAGTTCTCGACGTTTCGCCAGTTCGAGTGTCTGGCATCTTCAGGAGTTATATTTCAGGAGATGTTCTCACTGGACTGAACTGCCTGAGTGTTCTCAGGCAGTTCAGTCCAGTGAGAACATCTCCTGAAATATAACTCCTGAAGATGCCAGACACTCGAACTGGCGAAACGTCGAGAACTAATCTACGACGACGGCCTAAATGCTCGAAAGAACATGTCACATTCCTAATTTGAGTTTCGATCTCTTCGCAGCGTTTATTACAATTAGTGTTTGGAATTGAGGATGTATTAAGTGTTTTGAACGATTTTTGTTGTGACTTCCGATATTCTGGTCTTCTTCTTCCTCTTCATCTGCGGTGCCTTTTCTGGCAGAACCCAGGCCTGGTAGCCCATTGTTCATCCGCCTGTAGAATGTAGAACAATAAGAGACTCAGTCCCTTAGACACTTCAACAAAAATGTCGTGTATTTTCTGTTCATGAAATTTTTTTTTTTATTTTTATAAGGACCACATAACTCAAACTTCACTTTGAATCTATTTTGGTTTATTATTCAAATTTATTTACACATACGGCCTATTAGGCGTTTCTGAAGAACTGGACCTATTTGAAATCTGAAAATTGACATTATCTACCGAGCTAAAATATTATTGGAGCCTGGCCACTTTCAGTTTTACAGGGAGTGAAAAAAAATTCCAAAATTTTTTCTCCTGTTTTTTGTTTTCGAATTGGATAGAGTATGCAATCCTGAGTACATTTATACTCGTGTAGTTGCATTCGTCAAAATAGTTTTCAAAATATCGAGATAAAACTGAAGAAAAGAAAGAGATAAGAGTATTCGATATCATATTTGTTATTCCTATTCTAAATATCTTGAGGACAAACCGTTTTCACATTTTTGAAGTCGAAGATTGTAGAAATATTGTACACTTGCTGAATTTCGAAAAATTCGTCACAGGGTGTTCCAAATGTTGGGTCAAAAATTGGGATCAAGATTGACCCATAACTTTCTTTTTTCAAATTGGAACCCTATTTTTTTATGATTGCGTTGGAGTGTGCGAAAAAAATTATGATAATGTTCTATCATGTTGATGCTCCTTAATTCATTAAATCTGTTCCATATCAACAATGATAAGTGAATTCAGAAAAGAGGTGTGTCACTAGTGAGTTATTGGAATAATTTATCTTCTATGACCAAGATCATTGTTGATATGAAACAGATTCTATGAATTTGACGCTATGTACGACATGAAATCAGAAAATCCTGAATATCTCGAGAATTATTAATTTTAGGAGCATTAACATGTTGGAACATTATCTTAATTCTTCTTCGCACAATCCAAAGCAATCATAATAAAATAGGGTTCTAATTTGAAAAACGAAAGTTATGGGCCAATCTTGATCCCGATTTTGACCCAACATTTGGGACACTCTGTGACGAGTTTTACAAAATTTCAAAAATCGACAATATTTCCACAGTTTTCGACTTCAAAAATGTGAAAACGGTTTGTGCTTGAGATATCTAGATAAGGAAAAACAAACATAATACCGAATACTCCTATCTCCCTTTTTTCTTCAGTTTGAATACGATTTGAATACGAATGTATTCACCATTTAATACTCTATCGAAATGGAAAACAAAAAAATAAAAAAAAACTTTTGAAAATTTTTTTTCATCCCCTGTAAAACTGAAAGTTGTCAGGCTGCAAGAATATTCTAGCTCGGTAGATAATGTCGAACAATAACATAATCCCCATTTTCAGATTAAAATAGGTCCAGTTCTCCAGAAACGCCTAATAGGGCGTCACACTCGGTACATCTGAAAGTAACAGCTTGAATTTATGATACCAGATGGTTTTTTTATGACACAGTCCACTTCTTGAGGCCGCATCTCTCCCAACACTTGACGGTAAAAACATTGGGTTAAATACCATTTATTGCCGGCTATACATATATTGCCAAATACTGATTGAAAACTTGTTTTTTCTAATTCAGATTCCTTCGTATTTCATAACTCTCTCGGAATTATGTATTTCAATTGCTTTGAAATTTTACAAACTGCTTTGAACTTTTTCGAACTGCTTTGGAAATTTTTCCAACTGCTTTGGAAATTTTTCCAACTGCTTTGAAATTTTGCCAACTGCTTTGAAATTTTTTCCAACTGATTCGAAGTTTTTCCAACCGCTTTGAAATTTTTCCAACTACTTTGAAAATTTGCCAACTTCGTTCAACATTGGGGGGGGATCATCCCCCCCCATCCCCCCCCTTGGGCCCGTCCCTGGTCAACTTTCTTGGTCATAGCATCAAATCAACCTTCTTAGTCCAGTCAATGAGGGCAAAAAAAAGGATATTACCTCCGAATTCTATCAAGTTGCTTCGATTTTAATGAAATTTTGGGAATAAGCTCTACTTGTCTCCGATTCAAAAGTCCAACCGATATATCATAATATATAAAATTAAGTCAGCCATTTTGTTGGTTACACCATTTATAACTCAAGATTGGATGAACTGTTTGTTATGAAAGATTTTTTGTTGGATTCTTCTACGGCGGGGTTAACATAAAATACATTAAATCTCTGAAAAACTTGATGAAATGGAAAAAAAGAAAGGAATTAATTTTCCTTCTTGCGAATAACGCCAAGAGGTGTCGCTACGGTACATTTTCTAATAATATTACCTCATCTGTGTCCATGTGTTATTAATAATTATTATTATCGTCATTAGGTGGCACTCATAAATACAGATAGTTATCTATATCTATTATGACAATGTAAACAATTACTGTGTATTTTGAGTTGCCTAAACGTCCGAATCAAGACATTTTCTATCCAACACACAGAAATTCAATGGGTGTTTCCAAATGACTTCATTTGGAGCAGATATAATTGAAGGACGTGGATTCAATCCACCATTCAAGGTAAGAATATAATATTAACATCAATATTATCATTAATGATGATAATTATTTTGTCTTCTCTTTCTGCTATTTAGATCCAAGGCCAGATTCACCATCGAATTGG
The DNA here is from genome assembly GCA_038502775.1 of Hippodamia convergens. Classification (NCBI taxonomy): domain Eukaryota; kingdom Metazoa; phylum Arthropoda; class Insecta; order Coleoptera; family Coccinellidae; genus Hippodamia; species Hippodamia convergens. The sequence continues at coordinate 18,683,016 of CM076607.1, read as the reverse complement.
ATCATTACACCCACTTAAAGATGCACATCATAAATTCCTTCCAATTTACTTCTTATAGGCAATATGGATGATCAACTTGATCAACGTCAATCAATTAATGCAGATGTGAGAAGAATAATTCTTCAAAATCTGCCGCAATTACTTCATGAACATCATGCATTGGTTCGATTGTTTAAAACTGCTTTGGAACGTATGCCAAGTGACGATCACAAGGTTGTGATCAGAGCAGATAAACGACCTCTTGGAGCACATGACGCCAATTCAACTCCCCTACAATAGACGAAGTGGCAATAGTGATTGTAGGTGAAAACTTAGGATCGCGTGATATTGTTCTTACGCGTCGCAATACTGGAGAATTGCAACGAATATATGAAACACAACGTTCATACGATGCTCTACAATACCCGCTAATGTTTTGGAGAGGTGATGACGGATATTACTTCAATATCAAGATGATAAATCCATTGAATGGTGAGTACATTTATTAAAATTTAAAATGTCTACTTAATACAAATTTGAATTATTTGATTTTAGGCCAAGAAACCACCAAGAAAGTGAGCTCGATGAATTATTATTCATTTCGTTTAATGGTTCGTTAAAATGCTGATAACTATTTGCTGAGATTTCATCGATTGTTGCAGCAGTATTGTGTGGACATGTATTGTGAAACTAGCTGACCCGGCAGACTTCGTACTGCCTCAATCGATAAATGAAAAAGCAACTTTAGTATTATAATAAACTATTATGGTATAATGTTGGCCAAGAAGTGTTTAGAATCATTTCCTATCCTAGAAACTAAAGAGCGTAGGGGATCTGGTGGTGGGAGCAATTGTGGCAATTGGCAATTAGATAAGGTAGCTGAACCGGCGAACTTTGTTTCGCCTTAGAGATGAATAAAGTTGTACCAACCATTGGTTTTTTTCAAGAAGGAAATATATTAGGACATGCATCTTGAAAGAATTCGTAACAAATATCCTAATTGACTGGAATACTAAGATAGCCAGTAATTAGTAGTAGATCTGCAGTCGCAAACCCCAAGTCCATAATAGAAAGAAGAACACCTCACCATCGAATATTCTTCCACATTCAAGTCACTTTGACATTCTTTCCTCCACTCAAAAACTGAAGTTCGATTTTCACCAATTTTTTATAGCGTCGTTTATTTTTCGTTCTAGAAATTTCCGCATGAGAGTTCAGAGGCCGTAGAGGCTTCATGGTGCCAACCTTCAGGAAGTCGAGATTTTTCTTCCCCAATTTATCCATTCAGAAGTACCCTTTCTTCGTTGTCATCTGTATCAGAACTACCTAACAGATCGCATAGAAGCAGAGATCTGAACTACTTTGAGTCGTCGGATTCTTCGTTTTTACCACTTGGTCAAGGTGAGTTTGAACGCATCTACAAGGGGCTATTTGATTTCTCTCCGTATCATCAATCCAAAAAGAATAAACTTCTATCTTGAGTTTCTGGCCACAGAATGTTTGTTCAACAATTTACAGAGTTATTCACGAATATGGCTCTATGGAATATTTTTAGGAAAGACACAAGATTCAGGATTGAAATTCTAAAGGTGAGCTTCAAGTAAGAAGACGACTTCTCGTATATTTTTTGAAGGTTCTAGGACATCAACTTTCGTGTTTCAAATGGAAATACCCATTTTTTATTGCATAAATAGATTCTCCATTGAATTCTGAGTCTTTTTGATTCCAAAAGTTTGAAATTTGACGAGAAAATTCTCTTTAAATCAGGAAATATGAAAAAAAATTTCAAAATTGAACTCTGTTGAAATACAGACAATAGGTTTTTTCATCAAAAATTCTCATTTTTGAGAATCTCCGAGAAGAAAGGCTGATGCTTCACCGATAGCGTGATTTTCAGAATATGATACAGGAGGTCACAAATTCTTTGTCAAAGTTAGAAGTGGCGAAACATCAAAAAATCGTTTTTTTTTTCAAATTGAAAACCCACTTTTTCGAAGCATTTTCGAAATCTTCGTCAAAAAATAATAGGAGCATACATACGTCAAAGACTTTCATTCCAAAATGAATATTTTTCGAGATATTCAAAAAAAACGATTTTGTCTTCAATTTTCAATCTCATTCCGAATGTGGTTTTTTACTGGAAAATTATTAGCGGGCAATTGAATTTTTTGGAAATCTCTGTTATCCAGAGAATATTTTCTATAGTTCAGACGAGTTAAGTTCTTGAATTATCATCTGTAATGCGAGAGCAACAATTGGTTTAAAGTTCTCAATGTGAGTATTAGTGAAGTCAACGTAAAAAATTCTCAGAAATGCAGAAAAAAATAATTTTTAATAATTTTTAACGCTTTTGAAAGAATAATTAACAAAACATGTAACAATTTCATTACTGAAAATTAAAATTTCCCTACCATGACAAAAAAGAAATTCTCCAGAATTAAGAATTCGCGGAAATTATCCTGAGCTTTAAAAAATAAAGAAAAACTGAACTCGTCTGAACTATAAGAAAATATTTTGTCGATAATAGAGATTTCCAAAAATTTCACTTCACAGTTAATTATTTTCCAGTAAAAAAACACATTCGGAATGAGATTGAAAATTGCAGACAAAATCGTTTTTCCTGAATATCTCGAAAAATATTCATTTTGGGATAAAAGTCTTGGACGTATGCTCCTATTATTTTTGACGGAGATTTCGAAAATGCTTCCAAAAAGGGGGGTTCCAATTTGAAAAAAACGATTTTTTGATGTTTCGTCACTTTGACAAAGAATTTGGGATCTCCTGTATCATATTCTGAAAATCACGCTATCGGAAAAGAAGTATCAGCCTTTCTTCTCGGAGATTCTCAAAAATGAGAATTTCTGATGAAAAAACCTCGAAGTTGTCTGTATTTCAACAGAGTTCAATTTTGAGTTTTTTTTTTCGTATTTCCTCATTTAAAGAGAAATTTCTCTGGAAAATTCAAACTTTTGGAATCCACAAGACTCAGAATTCAATGGAGAATCTATTTATGGAATGAAAAATGAGTCTTCCCATCTGAAAAACGAAAGTTGATGTCACTTCCGGAAAAACCGGAAGTCCTAGAACCTTCAAAAAATATACGAGAAGTCGTCTTTTTACTTGAAGCTCACCTTTAGAACTTCAAGCCTGAATCTTGTGTCTTTCCTAAAAATATTCAATAGAGCCATATTGGTGAATAACCCTGTAAACGTCTTACCTAAGGTTTCTTAAAGGACTCGTGAGGGCCAAGCTTGCAGATTCAACTGAGAAGAGAATCACAGACCGGTTTCATTCTTATAAGAAAACAAACAATTCTAAGAGCATGACTAAATGCCATGAGAAAAGTCACATCTGAGTATAATGCAAAAGAGGTATGCCATCTAGCGTAGCATGTCTAAACCTCCTTCTAAAAGGGTTACAGTCCACTGCGACCTAAGGTCTATTGTGAACCCTGGTTAAGCTGTTCTCACCACACCCTTCACAGCTCGCTTTTCAGTTCCAGAGATCTAATGAAATTCAAGATGAAAAGAAGCTGTGAGGAGGTTTGTTGCTTCTTACTAAGATCCAGGGACATTTTGGATCTTGTAGTTTGAAAGTTCCGAAGGAACTTTTGGAGTGATCCAACCGGCTCACTCAACTTACGGCTAAAATACGCATTGATTGAATCATCAAGCTTGGTCTGTCCTAGTTCAACTTTGAGGATCCTTACAAAGAAGTTTTCAAAAATAACATTTAGACACACTTTTACTTATCGGAATATCTAGCGATTGTTTTAGTTTGATCCTTAATTTGTGACTGCCCCAATACAAGAACAGTTAAAGTATTACTCCTGGATGTAATACTTCGAATGTCATGGAATTCTTTTTTTTTCTAGGAAGAAAAATTGGGGATTTCCATACTTCCAAAGAGGATGTCAAAGGTCTGGACACAGCTTCAATGACTACTGAGGTTACCCCATCACAACCAACCGTTGAAAAATCGCATTCAATCATCAAATCCGCAAATAGCATTACCACGAAGAAAAGTGTTCGGATATCTGAAGACACCGAGAGAACTTCTGATGAAGATCTCGGAGACACCGACGCTAGCAGCGATCTGAGCATCAGCGTCCAAGAAAACATATTGGGAATTCCCAGGAGCAAATCTGGAAAGAGAGAAAAAATAGACTGGAACGAAGAGAGAGAGATACGTTCTGAACTTGCTGAAGAAAGTGAGGAAAACTCAGGGGATAAGGTAGAAAATAGTGGAACGCAAATAGAAGAAGAAGCAACCAAAACTAATTCAAACGAAGAAACCAGTAACAGCAGTGATAAAATAACAGGGATAGAAGAAAACAGTTCTGGTCATGAACCAAACAACCAGATGGAACAATCAGAAGATGATCCTAGGTCTTCACGCCATCTAGATTCGTCTGAAAGATTCGTAATGCCAGAAAACGATTCACGATTGTTTGAGAGTAAGATGAGAAGAAATTGTCGTTGTTGTAAATGCAAGAATAAACTACCTATAACTCACCACAGTCCTGGAGGAGACCCTGACAGAAAGATTCTTTTGCAAACTGGTGTAGATAGTTACACACAAACCAGCATAGACAGATCAGATCGCAGCTCCCAGATAGACTTCGGTTTCAAGGCAACCAGAGAAAGCTTCCCATCAGTTTCCTCCAATAAGAGTTGTTCGGTCCGATGCAGAATTAGGGAGGAGGCGGGAAGCTCTTCGTATGTTCAAAAACCAGAGAGACATTGTCTTTGCAGCGCTTGCAGGCTCAAGAAGAATGAGGAAGATCGTGTGCCTCCAAAGGACAGTTTCTGCGATAACCCTTGTCTTCGCACCGAGCCTGAAACAGCCCACAAGAAATGCACCATACCCAGGAGAAAAAACGATAGGAACCAACTGCAAACCACAAACTCGCGACCAGATTTGCTTCACGAAGAAGCCTCAGGGAAGAACCGAAGAGATTTACCCTTGCGAAAGGTATACGGAACCACTGAAGAGTGGAAGTACCGAATCTGTTTCCTCTAACGTCGAAAGTTACAGGGACAGGATAGATCTGCCCTACCAAGATAACGACGAGTACAGGAGGTTAGTCAGGGAGTTGGAGGAGAAACTGGTGGCTAGAAACAGGGAGAGGGTCAGGAAGACCATGAGGGAGTTCGAGAAATGCAGCACGAAGAACCAGAACCTGAGGAAACCCATACTTTACGACGACAGTTCTTGCGGAGAAGAACCGATACTGACCAAAATCGTCCATTTGAAAGCTGGCGATTCTGGGAGAAGTAGCGATAGGAAAAAAGTGTCGATGATGCCCCCTAGAAGGGTGAGTAGCACGAAAGAAGTCAACACGGAAGAAACGATGCAGAAGCAAGTGGGGACTCAAAGGGTTTCACCAAGACCTCCAAGTTATTATTACGATAAAGACGCAACACATTGGCAGATGGACACAACCACAGGGGAGTGGTTCAGGGTTTCAGACGTTAACATTTCCTATCCTTACGAAGCTTACGAGCCAGAGTCAAGATATTCCCCACCAGTTGAGGCGTCCAGGAGGAGAATGATGGAGAGGTATGAAGAGGAGCCAAGATGTGAAGAATGCGATGACTTGAATCGGCGGTATGGCCACAGGTACAACATATTGTTTTGCCCAAGGCACAGATTGGATAGGTTTCCTCCGAGACATCGTAGAAGATGATACATTCGTATTCGTTGTGCAGTTTGTAAATTATGATGTCACCGTGATTTTTAGTAATAAAATCTCTCATTTAGGTTTCTTTCATTCCTTACACAAGGGTTCGTTACAATTACTTTTAAGCCTTCCAGCCATTAAACTAATGGAAGCAGGAAAAATCCTCTTCCTTGAATTCTTCATGATCTGTTTGTTCACACTTTATTATGGTGCACATTATAATGAAGTGTATATTAGAAATGTTTGCTCGCGTGTTTCTTGATTATCATGCTGGACCGTTGGATAGAATAGTGGAGGGAAAAAATCACCAAGACTTTTAGCAGATCTGCCATGTTGGTACGAGATGTCAGTCAAATTTTGACGTTCGATGAGTTCGTATTTGTTTTATGTTTTTTCTAGTTTCATTGAAAAACTGAGTGAATCTTAGCGTTAAATATTAGACGATAAAACGGTGCCCTGTGCTATACTAGTAGAGAGAAGCTGAGGAGCTCACTGAGAAAAAACAACAGGAATAACATTTCATGGGTGAGCTCTAGTAGTGAACAGATCGGAACTCACAATTTTTGTGGGGATAATCGTGTACCTCAAAAGGGCATTTTCTGCGATATCCTTTGTCTTCGCGCAGAGCCAGAAACAGCCCACAAGAAATGCACCATACCCAGGAGAAATACGATAGGAACCAACTGCAAACCACAGTCCTGGAAGAGACCCTGACAGAAAGATTCTTCTGCAAACTGATGTCGATAGTTACACAAACCAGCATAGACAGATCAGATCGCAGCTCACAGATAGACTTCGGTTTCAAGGTAACCAGAGAAAGCTTCCCAGCAGTTTCCTCCAATAAGAGTTGTTCGGTCCGATGCAGAATAAGGGAGGAGGCAGGAGGCTCTTCATATGTTCAAAAACCAGAGAGACATTGCCTTTGCAGCGCTTGCAAGCTCAGGAAGAATGAGGAAGATCGTGTACCTCCAAAGGACAGTTTCTGCGATAACCCTTGTCTTCGCACCGAGCCTGAAACATCGCACAAGAAATGCACCATACCAAGGAGAAAAACGACAGGAACCAACTCCAAACCACAAACTCGCGACCAGATTTGCTTCACGAAGAAGCCTCAGGGAAGAACCGAAGAGATTTACCCTTGCGAAAGGTATACGGAACCACTGAAGAGTGGAAGTACCGAATCTGTTTCCTCTAACGTCGAGAGTTACAGGGACAGGATAGATCTGCCCTACCAAGATAACGACGAGTACAGGAGGTTAGTAAGGGAGTTGGAGGAGAAACTGGTGCCTAGAAACAGGGAGAGGGTCAGGAAGACCATGAAGGAGTTCGAGAAATGCAGCACGAGGAACCAGAACCTGAGGAAACCCATACTTTACGACGACAGTTCTTGTGGTGAAGAACCGATACTGACCAAAATCGTCCATTTGAAAGCTGGCGATTCGGGGAGAAGTAGCGATAGGAAAAAAGTGTCGATGATGACCCCTAGAAGGGTGAGTACCACGAAAGAAGTCAACACGGAAGAAACGATGCAGAAGAAAGTGGAGACTCAAAGGGTTTCACCAAGACCTCCAAGTTATCATTACGATAAAGACGCAACACATTGGCAGATGGACACAACCACAGGGGAGTGGTTCAGGGTTTCAGACGTTAACATTTCCTATCCTTACGAAGCTTGCGAGCCTGAGTCAAGATATTCCCCACCAGTTGAGGCGTCCAGGAGGAGAATGATAGAGAGGTATGAAGAGGAGCCAAGATGTGAAGAATGCGATGACTTGAATCGGCGTTATGGTCACAGGTACAACATATTGTTTTGCCCAAGGCACCGGTTGGATAGGTTCCCTCCGAGACATCGTAGAAGATGATACATTCGTATTCGTTGCGTAGATTGTAAATTCTGATGTTGCCATGACTTTTAGTAATAAAATCTCTCATCTAGTTTACTTTCATTCTTCACACAAGGGTTTGTTACAAATATTAAGCCTTCCAGCCATTGAACTAATGGAAGCAAGAAAAATCCTCTTCCTTGAATTCTTTATGATCTTTACGCTATGTTTGTACAAACTTCATCATGGTGCACGTTATTATGAACTGTATAATAGGAATGTTTGGTCGAGTGTTTCTTGATTATCATGCTGGACCGCTGGATAGAATAGTATAGGGAAAAATCACCAAGACTTTCAGCAGATCTGCAATATTGGATGGAGATTTCAGTCAACTTTTGTCGTGCGATGAGTTCGTATTGGTTTTATGTTTTTTCTAGTTAAATATTTGACGATAAAACGGTATCCTGTGCTATACGAGTGAAGAGGAGCTGAGGAGCTCACTGGAAAAAAATAACATTTCATAGGTACGCTCTAGTAGTGAATAGATCAGAACTCGCAATTTTTGTGGGGATAATCGTGTACCTCAAAAGGAAATTTCCTGCGATATCCTTTGTCTTCGCACAGAGCCAGAAACAGTCCACAAGAAATGCACCCAGGGGGAAAACGATAGGAACCAACTGCAAACCACAAACTCGCGACCAGAAAAAAATCCTATTCCCTGAATTTTTCATGAGCTTTATGTTTTTTCTCACCTCATGTGGTCCTAGACCTAGCTCTGCTTTAGCTCCACCTTTTTTTCCTCCCAATAATATCTCATAGCGTCTCCTCTATATTCTACCTTTTATGGCTGGACGTTACCTAGCACAACTAGGCACAACAAAATTTTTTCTAAATCCAAAAGTGCTGGACCAACGTCACACACTATATTGCCAGAGATTCTGATTTTCTAACAATATAATGATTTTTCTTCCATTTTCCATATGAGGCTGAATCTGTTGATTTTTCATGAAAATCCGACCGGCACAACATCAATTGCGGCACCATCATATGAAACAATTTTAATTAAAAAAAATTAAGAGTTGGGGTAACTCTTTTATAATTTCTTCATTAGCACAATTTTTTGAACATATATTCTGTTTTTTGAAACATAGATAAATTCAAAATAGTTTTCATCGAAATGAATACCATTTTCAATTCCCAGGCTCAGAGATCTTTTATCATGAGGTTGGAGAAATGATATTAGATTTTGTCACTGAGATGAGAGATATACCGGTTCCGGCCTTGTTGGGCCTCATCAGTATCCCGCACATCTCAGGACAAAATCTTCATAAAAAACTTCGAAATTTGAAGCAATTGGTTGTGAAGTAATGAGTAAAATATTACAAGGTACTAAGGTGGTGACATCCAATTGCGTCAAAATGAAGTTTCACATCTCCAATCAAATGCAAAAAAAAAATCTGTACTTCCTCTTTCACTGAATGAGAATTTAGCAGTGGCTCTATTCAGGGCCCGCTTGCTAGTTTCTCAAAGTGATGGAAAACGCCCAATTCTTTTTGTGACTGTGAAGCCAGATATTTTTTTAAGAAAAAGAAAATTCTTTGCCTTTACGGAGGCCACATCGAGAACATTTTTGAAACATAGATGAATTCAAAATAGTAATCATTGAAATGAATACCATTTTCATATTCTGTGTTAGAATAGATGCTGGGCTGACTTTTCATTTTATTTTCATAATTTTATTAAAAATCTGAAGAATTTTCGTGAATTATTCACGGCACAAGGCAGCAAAAATATAGCACAAATTTTTCCATTCATTCGGGAGAAAAAATGAAATCTTTTTTCTTCTATTTCTATTTTTCGGGAAATTAGAGACTTTCAAAAGAATTCGAACAGCACAACTCAGTAGGTACATGGTATAGCAGAATTTTTTTCAGTCATTGGAATCCAATATTTCAAAAGGGTTTGGCTGCTCCATGTTTTCCTGTTTTGAAATATGTATCTCGAGAATTTAGCAATTAATATTTTTTTCATTATAGGATTTTCCATTTATAACATTTCATATTAATGATTATTGGGCTCTAGAGAATGATTTTCTGCATTCCTTTGTTTATATAAAGTTTAATTTTATGAAAACTCAGAAACTTAGATTTTCAGAAAACTCAAATGTATTGCTGAAGAGAATTCCATCTTCAATCCTGAGATAATGTATGGAAGTTCGAATGACATATTAATCTTGAAGAATTTCTTGCCATTAAAGTTCCAACACCTAAATTATAAATAAAATTTTGCTAAATTTTTCCTAATTTCTGGTAAATTCGAAAAGAATGCCCCAATGAAAATCTTCTTCGTTATAATTTAAATTCAGCAAGAGAAATTTCGAGAAGAAATCCTCGATTATATCCTCTTATATTTCATTTCCATATACAGGGTCAGCAAACTAGAGGATATCGTTGATAAATATTTCATAATGCAATTTCCTACTTCACGATTTTCCCAACATTTTTCTTTAATTGCCTAAAATATCATTATAACCGTTGGCTCTGAGAAAAATTGAAGTTTTCTGTCCATATTATACATCGGTTTGTGAAATTTTCTGAGATTCTCATGTTGTTAACGTTAAGCGGACAGCTATATATATCAAACTTTCCCAAATATCTGTTTTTTTAGGTCGTCAAAAGTAGTATACTATTTTACTGTTCCGGAATAGAGAACTAAACAGAAATGGCTACACAATTATAACTGTCTCTTTCCAAATAATCAGTTTTGGGCTAGTCTAGTGATACCATATCCATTCTGGTCAGGTACGAATGTAAATCGACATTTCGAGAGAAGATGATGAAACAATTCTTGAGATTTCTAGCTGGAAGCGAGTCCAATCGAAATACAGCAATGAGCTTTTCGGACTTTGAATATTTCTGCATTCAGGCGACGACGTTTTTCAAAAACTGAAAACATGGGCAAGTCCAGCATATTGGATTCCAATTACTGCAAAAAGCCATGTCCTGAATTGTGCCTCTCGAATTTTTCTGAAAGTCAAATTTTCCGAAAAATCTGAAGAAAAGAGCCCTCACAAACGAATGGAAAAATTTGTGCTACATTTGTACTATCTTGTGCTGCAAATATTTTCACGAAAATCCTGAGAATTTTCCGGAAAATCACGAAAATGAAAAAAAAGAATTCAAAAAATTTTGCTACTCGTAGGAAAAGTTGTGCTGTTGAAATTTTCACGAATATTTCGCTAATTCATCCCAAAAATGAAGAAATTACAGAGTATTCACCCACGCACTTTCCTTTTTTCAACAAAAATTGTTTTACATAATTGTGCCCCAATTGTAACAATCTATGGGTCGGTTTCACAAAACTTTAATTATGCGATTAAAAAACCTTACGTAAATTCGAACCAATCGAATCACTCGTTTTGAAATTTCAACGAATCGCGGTGGTTCCAATTAATTTAACGGTACAAACAAAGTTTTATGAAACCGAACCTTAGTCTATCAGATTTTCGGAAATAAAATTCGTTTTTCGTTTAAACGGAGAAAATAAGAAAAATCAGTAAATTGTAGGAAAATCAGTATATCACTCAACAGGGTAAGAGAAGCTAGCCCAGCATTTGTTTTTCGAAAAAAATAAAATTGTACCTTATTGTGCTAGGTGTTTGCTGCATTGTAGCATACGGTTCTCAAGATATTTCAAGGGTAGCACAATTTTTTGATCATGTTTTCTTAAAAAAGAAAAATAGTTCTGTGAGTTTCTTCATTTCCTCAATTCAATTAATTTTTGTGAAAATATTTACGGCAAATTTTTTTTTGTGCTAGGCTATCTTTTTTTTTATTTTGAATTTTCGAGAAATTGGTCAGTAAAAATTCTAACGGCACAACTCCAATTTTTGGAAATGTGTTGGGTTGGCCAATTTTTTGTTCTTGAAATATCTCGATAACCACATGAAATTAAGAAAAAAATTCAACGGCACAAAGCCGTTCATCACAACAACAAAATTTCCGAAAATCCAAGAGTGCTGGGCCAACTTCACACACATGGAAAACTCTTGAAAAATTATGAGAAAAAAATTTATTATAAATGTATATGACTGCCTTATTTTTTCTCAATATACAGGGTGTACCAAGTTCGATGGCCTATTAGGCGTTTCTGGAGAACTTGACCTATTAGAAATCTGAAAATTGGGATTATGATATTATTTGACATTATCTACCGAGCTAAAATATTCTTGGAGCTTGACCACTTTCAGTTATACAGGGAGTGAAAAAAAATTTTCAAAATTTTTTATTTCTGCTTTTTTGTTTTCGAATTTGATAGAGTATTCAATTCTGAATATATTCGTACACAAATCGTTGCATTTGTCATATTACTTTCCCAAATATTGAGAAAAACTGAAGAAAAATGAGAGATGAGAGTATTCAGTATTATGTCGAAGACTGGAAATATTTTACATTTTTAGAATTTTGAAAAACTCATCACAGGGTGTTCCAAATGTTGGGTCAAAAATTGGGATCAAGATTGGCCCATATCTTTCGTTTTTCAAATTAGAACCCTATTTTTTTCATTGCGTTGGATTCTGCGAAGAAAAATGATAATAATGTCTCAACATGTTGTTCCTCCTAAAATTTATAATTCTTGAGTTATTTAGGATTTTCTGATTTTATGTCGTACGTAGCGAAAAATCATGAAATCTGTTCCATATCAACAATGGTAAATTCAGAAAAGAGTTATTGGAATAATTTATGTTCTATACACAAGGTCATTGTTGATATAAAATAGATTCTATGAATTTGACGCTACGTACGACATGAAATCAGGAAATCCTAAATAACTCAAGAATTATTAATTTCAGGAGCATTAACATGTTGAAACATAATCATCAATTTTCTTCGCACAATTCAACGCAATCATAAAAAAATAGGGTTCTTATTTGAAAAACGAAAGTTATGGGCCAATCTTGATCCCAATTTTTGACCCAACATTTGGAACACCCTGTGATGAGTTTTTCAAAATTCTGAGAATGTACAATATTTCCACAGTCTTCGACTTCAAAAATGTGAAAACGGTTTGTGCTTAAGATATCTAGATTAGGAATAACAAACATAATACTGAATACTCTTATCTTTTTTCTTCATTTTTTTCTCGATATTTTGGAAAGTATTATGACGAATGCAACGATTTATGTACGAATGTATTCAGAATTGCATACTCTATCAAATTCGAAAACAAAAAAACTGACAGTGGTCAGGCACCAAGAATATTTTAGATCGGTAGATAATGTCAAACAACATCATAATCCCAATTTTCAGATTTCAAATAGGTCCAGTTCTCCAGAAACGCCTAATAGACCGTCGAACTTGGTACACCCTGTATATAATTTTGTTATTATCGATTATTTTCCTTATTGTCAATATGATGAAACATTTTCAAACAATTTGAGGAAGAAATATCAACAGTTGAAACATCATACAAAACCCAATAATTGTACACACTTTAACGTTTTATTGATAAAAAAATTTTTTTGATGAATTCTGATGATTTTTTGTAACGAATAACATCCGCATTGCGGCAAAAAAATTATGGCCCATCTACTTTTCGTACTTTTTATGGCAGCAAGGTGACTCAAAAGTTTTAGGAAATGATATTTTGTCCCAAAATTATTTCCAAAAACCTACAATTTTTGAAAACGCCACATTTTTTTTGTTATTCTTTTTGAATATTCTTCCTACGATTTCCCAAAATAATTCTTGGAGGTAACAGCATATTTCATGAACTGATTTACTGTACCAGTAATGGAAATATCAAAAATTACGAAAAAACCGGAAAAATCTCTTCTTTCCAGTTAACGATACAACAAATCACTTCTTATCGTAGTTGTTTAGGTAAACATCGACCAGTCCTTGGCAGTTGATGTCTCAAGTCGTGATATCCCCTGTTGAAACTCCATCCATCCACCTGTTATGCTACATACTCGACCAATTATTATCTCAAGTAAACGTATTCCTAGTACACTCTCAGCCTCATTTCGAGAAAGAATTTAAAGCGGGCACGACAACAGAATCCGACAGTTCCTAACAACAATTTCAGCAGAATATTCCCCGCAAGAACATCACGATAAAGATTCGTTCAACTTGGCTCATTGTAAAAAATCGCCAGTTTCACAACGCTGCACTGAAGTAATACAAGATGAATAGAATTGACCTAAGATAAACGTTATCACTCACAACAACTCAAAATTGGAAGCAACCTTGTCTCAGTGTTGAATTTGCGGCGTGAAGACTGTTTTCGTGTTAAAAAAAATGTCGCTGTGCAGAGTGGAGGATGAGGTTTGTAAGTTTACGGTGCAGAAGCATCTGGGCACGTCTCTGCCTGTCGTGAACGACCTTGAGGATCTGATCCGCGAACTGAGGGTACTTTTTAACAGTGACAGTGTGAACGTGGAGCTCTTGAGTTACCTGATGAAGGCTTACAAGTCGAAACCTGCTGACTGGAAGAAGTACGCGAAGTTCGACAGATACAGGTAAGGGTGGCATGATTAGAGTGAGTATCTTCGGTATTTTGTGCTTATTTCATTTTTATCACATTTATTTTTCCATTTGTTTCATTCAGTAAGTCCGCAAGATAAGTAAAAATAGAATAGTGGAGAAACTATGAGTTTCAATTTCCTGGTCGGGAAGTGGAAAAAGATGAGCTTTTAAAGAGATTTCTAGATTTCCTGAAACTTAAAATGCAAACTTGTGGGTAACGAAATAGTTATTTATGATTTAACACAAATACCATACAATGTTTTTTGTACAACCGCCCTATTTTGATAATGAAATGTGCAAATTTGCAATGACAATAAACTTCAAAATGAATTTTAATATTCAAATAATCAAAAGGTTATTGTGAATGGCAAACGTTGCCAACGTTATGATTACTAAAAAATGAATTTCGTTCCTGTCCAATTTTCGTCTTGGGTTTTTAACTGCTTAATATGTTTGTCGAGCGGCCAATTATTAATAAAAGTGACGATTTTGTTGTTCTTCTGGATATTGAAGAGTCTGCAAGAAGAGCAAATCTGGAACTCCTACCTAAAAAATCTGTTCAGCAGTACGATATATTGCATAAAACAATTTCCTGGTCTGGTGTGAATTGAAAAATGTAGAAGGGAACTTCAGTGAAACTGTTTTCCTGGCATACTTAGAAGAAAAAATAAAAAATATGGAGTTCATCAACTTTGTCGGGCAAATTTTCAATGATAAAGTTGAGCGCACTTGTTAAAAATGGTGTGGATGTTAGTAAATATTTTAAGGTAATAGCATATTTAAAACGGAAAAGTGAAGGATATCGTCGCAAAAAATCGAAAATTCTCACTCGTGAACAAGTTGAAAAGTTTATAAAGGAGGCACCAGATGAGAAATACTTGATGGTTAAGGTTACAACTATTTTCGGATTATTTGGAGCCTGTTGGCGTGAAGAATTGTGTAATTTATCAGTGGAAGACATCGAAATAACAAATAAATCATTGGTTATACAACTGCCAAATACAAAAACGAAAGTCAGTCGTTCTTTCAATATTATTGGGAAGTATGTAGACTATTTTCATAAGTACTTTGCACTGCGCCCTTCTGTCATCAAACATCGTCGTTTTTTCCTGAGATATATGAATAATAAATGCACTGCCAATCATGTTGGTATAAATACATTCGGGAAAATTCCTTCTATTGTTGCCGAATTTTTCAAACTGCCAGAACCAAAGCAATATACAGGACACTGTTTCCGAAGATCCTCCGCTTCATTCTTAGCGGAATCAGGAGCAAATATTACGGATATAAAAAAACATGGTGAATGGAAGTCTACGACGGTAGCCGAGGGCTATGTTGATCATTCCATTGCATATAGAAATGTCATTGCTGAAAAAATTCTCCCAACCTCAACAGATTTTGGATCATCATCATCCGATAGTGTTTTTCCGGTTTCTACAAGTACTGATGGTGATGAGTATTCTAATAATGTGTTGCGGAGCTTCCTTACGTCACAGGGCATTAATGTTAGTAATTGTTCTAGTTTTACGATTAATATTAATGTTCATAAGTAATGATTGTTAAATATTGATTATATAAATTTGCAATTGCTGAATTTTTCTCATCTGATTTCATCATGCGAAAATGGAGTGCTGAAAATATTTTTAACACTAATGTTAAAAATATTTTTTACACGCTTCCACGTAAACAAGCAATTTTAACATTGTTTGCTGTCATAAAAAATGTCACTTTTAATTGCAGTTGTACAAAAAAGTCTATAACTTTTGTGTTACACGGTTGTCAGATAACCTCAAGATTTATGTGAAAAAACTGAAAAAACCTAGTTTCTGTTTTTTTAATTTCTAATCTTCTACAAAAAATATTTTTCACAAAATATGGTTTAAACATACCGCCAGAATTTTTCCGTTTTCTGCAGAGCCACAACTTATTTGAAAATTGTTTTCTCGAAAATTTTTCAACTTATTCTTAAAAAAAAAAACGATTTAAAAAGATTAGTTAAGAGAACAAAAATCTTGTTCCCTTAATTTTTTCAAAATTTCAATCAATCGGTCCAAGAAAACCCCTGAACCGATCAATCTACCGATTCAGGGAGAACTTTGAGGAACACTAGGCTGTAAAATTTCTTTATAACCTAAGCTTTTTCCCCCAATATTGACGAAGGTACAGTCCAATAAAAAAATGGCAAAATGAAATTTTTTTCTCCTTTTTTCACGTTAAAGATACAGACGAAAGATTTTTTTTTCAAAAAGCATAAGAGAATTTTGTATAAAATTTTCTGCAGAAAAAGAAACCACTGTTGGCTCGCTAGGCAATCAGTACTTCCCGAGATATCGCCAGTTGAATGAAAAAGGATTTTTTTGCATTCAAAATTAGATATCTCGAAGACAAATGGTCATATCCAAGGGTGGTAAAAATCAAATTAGAGCTGAATAAACTGGCTATGTGACCTCTGCATCGGTTTAGCTCGAAGAAATTTTACCATGCGCGTAGAGCAAAAATAAAAATTTTAAAAATTTTGAAAATTTCTTCTTCCTGATTCATTCGAGAATTACAAAGCTACCGGTAATCCGAAAAATTGTAAAACAATAAAGCAAGAAATTAGAGTCTTCAAACTTCAAAACTGAGTTTTTTTATTCACCTTACGACTATTTTTCACTAAGATACGGCCTGTTGAAATCACCAAAAAATTTTGAAAACTTTTCTGTTCCGTTAATTGTTGCGAGAAGTGTATTAAGCAGTCAAGAACCATAGACAAAAATTGGACAAGAACGCAATTTAAATGACATCGTCTTTTTTATTTGTAAACAAGCATTTGTTTGTAACCATAACATCGGCAATATTTCCAATTCACAACAACCTTGAAATAATTTGGATATCAAAATGCATTCTGAAGTTTAGTGTCATTCCAAATTCATATTATCAAAGTGGGTCAGTTATAGAAAAAATATTGTATGATAGATTTCAGAGCAATAATTGTTTCGTGTCATTGAATTTTTTTTCTCTCGGCCCCAAGAATATATTGTTGAAATATATATCCAAGTAGAAAACTCACTCTGTATAACATGTCCAAAGGGGAACAAAACAGAGAGCTTTCTGGGAAGTAAAAAATTCCTGATAAACTCTGACATATTGATGTTGTTTTCGAGATGAACATTTTCGGACTGTCATCTTATCGGGTTTGATTTTTTTATTTTGAATCATCGATAAAACCTTCAGAATCGATCGTGAACAAATATTCAACCAAACATGAAAAGTTTTCAATTTTAATTCCACAATTGAAAATCCAAAAGGTAATGAAGTATTTATTCGCCTGCACACATATTTGTAATTTTCCAAATGTCAGAAACCCATCTCAATATAAAACAGTCGTTAACTTAATCGGCTTACAAAATTAACAAACAATTTCGTCAAAGGAATGTTGAAATGCGATAAGGATTTCATAACAAGTAAAACCATGGTGTTTACAGATAATGAAATTATTCCGATTTAAAAATTTTATTATTCGCGGAGATTCTCATAATGAAGAAGCTCCAATCTCCTGACCGATCGATAGGTAATTAAAGAACTAAAACATGTTTGTAAAAGATTCACCACATCAGTGGAAACATTCATTCCGAAAATCATTTCATTCGATGAAATCATTCGCGAAATTCGAAAATAATTTTTTTTATGGATTTTCAACAGCCTGTATCTTTTCATCCTAGCCTATATTCTTTTGATTGAGGGAGCTAAAATAATACAATACATATTGAAATAAAAAAAGTACCTAGCTGGGGTTAGTGCAACACAGGAAAACCATACAAGTCTGTAGTATGATAAAATGAGAAAAGGGAAAAAACCCCAGAGAAAAAAAAACCCAGACCTCGCCCGTGTTAGAAAAAAATTTACTCAATATGTCATATCAGAGGATCTTGGAGGACATCTACGTGATCAGAAGGACATCTTCATGTAGTTCTTCTATGGGCAGCAGAGAAAAACAGACTCTTCACCAATCTACCCGAAATTCTAGATCTGAAATAAAAAAGACAAAAGCAGAAAAAACTAGCTATTTATAATCAATTAAATGGTTTTTTAATTATCCACCCATTGCAGAAATTCTTTCTTCATGAATTAGTTATGACAGAAATGTCACAATGTTTGAAAGAAATGAAAAAACCCAATCAATTTCCCCTTTTTGAATTGCTCAACATGAGAAAACTTATAACACAACAAGCTAAATCGTAATTTGGACTAAGTGAAAAATCAATGAGTACATAACTTTCAATTGTCCTCCTTCACGAAGAAGTTCCTCTGTTGCCATGTGGGTTTCTTACAAGATCTCAACACCATTTTCAGTAGGTTAATTCGGAACGTAATCACTCTTGTCCTTCAAATTCCTCCAATATTCAAATTTAAATTCTCAGCCTTGCTCCCTGATCGTGAGGGTTCTTTCGAACCAGGTACGACCATCCTAGTGATGATTTTTCGGAACTTCAGATGTTTGAAGACCGCTACGGGACCCTAATGAAAGGAAATCATCTCCCATAGATAAACCAAACATCTTATAACACAAGAAAACAGAATATTTTTCAGGACCAAGAATTCCGAGAATTGTCAAAATGAAAAATTAATAAAACATGGTAGGGACAAAAAAGTTTCATTTGACATCAGGAATATACAGAATTCGTCGAAAGTCTGAGATTCTCCTCTATTTCTACTGCAATATAGTTGATGAAAATTTTTTTTAATTGTCACTCTTTGCTTTATGCAGAATGAGACAAAAAATGAAGAATGAGAAGAAATCTAAATTAAGTTATCGATTATTTATTTTCTTCTTATTATTTCTTTTAATCATCTGCCCAATTGAAGGCACCAGTCATGGTTCGTTCAACTATAATAAGATATAATAATGACAAAGTTAGTCTTTCTGTGTGCGATACTTTAAATGTCACTGAGTATAATGATGGAATAAAAATTTTTTCAGGTACACAAGGAACTTAGTTGATGGTGGAAACGGCAAATACAACCTCATGTTACTGTGTTGGGGAGAAGGACATGGCTCAGGCATACACGACCATGCAAACTCCCATTGCTTTATGAAAGTACTCCAAGGATCAATAGAAGAAGTGAAGTTTGCTTGGCCATCCAGCGAAGGGGAAGAACTCAAAGAAATTGGAAGGACGAAATTGGAATTGAACGACACGTGTTACATCAACAGTCAGTATATATATATATAAACATATATTCTTCTGATTCAGAGAGCTAAAATAATACAATACATATCAGCACCTTAGAGGTAAAGTGTGTTAAGTTACATTTCTCCCAGACACGATTTATTTACAAAATTGGATTAAATTATTGAATTCTACCTATTGGAAAAAAGATTTCACTCTCTAGGTACATCAATTCACTAAGAAATAGCGATAACATTCTTTGAAACAATAATTGAACTGAAAAATCTCTCTTTTGACTGATTTTGATTTTGTGACTTAACACACCTTACCTCTGAGGTGCTGATATTGAAACAAAAAGGTACCTAGCTGAGGTTGGTGCAACACAGGAAAACCATACAAGTCTGCAGTATGATTAAACGAGGAAAGGGAAAAAACATCAGCTGAAAAAACCCTTACCCCGCCCGTGAAAAAAAAATTACTTAAAATATTAAATATCAGGAAAATCTTCAAAGACATCAGTGTGATCTGAGAGAACAGCTTCATGTTATCCGTCGATAGGCTCAGATAACAGATTCTTCACAAAAACGATTCGCAATTCTTAATCTGAAATGAAAAAAGACAAAAGCAGAAAAGAATCCAACTATTTAGAATAAATTAGATAATTTCGAAAGTAACCACTCATTTCAGAAATGCATTTGTTACTTTGTGTATAGCCTCGAAACCTTCTTGAAATTTATATCGGACAACTATTTTTAAGATGTTCTATAGTCCCCTCATTTTCCCCACACTCACAACTAGAGCTCTCAACCGAATTCCATCGGAAGAGCATGCTGTTGCATCGTCCATGGCCTGTTTTAATGCGATTTAGAACAGACCATATTCTCCTGGGAAGGTCAAAACCAGGAACTCTAATGGAAGGATCAGAAATAAGATCTTTTCTGAAAAAATTTGATACATTCCATTCAGATTGCCAAATTTCTTTGTCGCTTCTATTCACATCAATCAGAAAATTTGACCAAAAAGGTTTACGCGAGTTCAATCTGGGGACCTTATTATCTGGTATATAGGTGAGTATGGGAAATGAATTTGGAAAGGAATTGAATTTGTTCCAAAATTTAAAGCTGTTGTCTCTCTGCGAATATGGGAAGGGACAATATTTGAGAGGACTGGTAACCAAGGAGTAGGTGTAGACTTGATAGTACCTGTAATAATCCTCATAGAAAAATTTATGTGGGCATCAATTTTTTTTTACATGAACACAACCAAACAGGGCAACAATATTCAGCTGCAGAAAAAACCAAAGCAAGCGCTGCCGTACGAAGTATTGTTGCATCAGCGCCCCATGAGGAACCAGCCAGTTTCTGAAGAATATTGTTTCAAGTTTTAAGCTTCATAGTTCAGACCCGACCTCCGAAGAGTGAACATCTCCGGTGTGCCGACTACCTGCTTAGAGAAGTGCTATAATTTGTGTAGAGTGTTGTGAACAATGTGCGAACTATTACACACAGAAATAAGTTGAAGTGAAAGTGCTTATTTTATATTGAAAATATTGCTATCGAAAGAACACTATAGTGCGAAGCCCCAAAATGAAACCCCAGTCATTTCCGCCACTCCCGAATAACTACTCAAACAATGTGTCATCCAGCAGCGAAGAAGATGACATTGAAGTGAATAATATTCCATGGCAGCAAGTGAAAGGAAGAAAAAGGAGAAAAGTTTCCACATCTCAAGAAAAGAAGTCCTCAACAAAAATATCAAACAGTTTCGAAGCTCTTCCTATCGAGGAAAACTCCATAGCAGAAAATAACGACTCCGTCAAAGTAATCAGACCTCCTCCCATATACATATATGGAGTAACAAATTACCCTCAAATGATTGCGCAAGTGAGGAACTGCTTGGAAGACGAGCAATACACCACAAAAAGTATGGCGAACAACACTGTTAAAGTTAATTGCACAACTCCCGACAGCTACAGGAAACTTATAAGGTACTTGAAAGAAACAAATATCATTCATCACACATACCAGTTGAAGGAAGACCGGGCATATAGAGTTGTAATAAAAAACCTCCACCACTCCATTCCTATTGCAGATATCGCAATTGAGATAAACAAACTGGGCCACAAGGTGAGGAACATAATAAATGGAAGAAATCGTTCCACAAAACAGCCACTGAACCTCTTCTTCGTGGATCTGGAACCCTCCAACAACAACAAAGATATCTATAATGTGACCAGAATCCAAAATATTTTTGTTCAAATAGAGCCCCCTCACAAGTCGAAGAATTTCATAGTGCAATGTACGAGATGCCAATTATATGGGCACTCTAAAACTTACTGCAACAGACCTTATGCATGTGTTAAATGCGGATGTTCACATGACTCATCAACCTGCACCAAATCCAAGGACTCTCCAGCTACATGTGCATTGTGCGGAAAAAACCATACCGCAAACTACAAAGGATGCGAATACTACCAAAATCTGATCAGAGAAAACTCCACAAGGAAACGCACTACCATTACTCCAGTAAAACAACCATTGAGTCAAAACTTGAATGGCAACTTCAGCCAACATCAAACCCATAACAAACCGCAAATCGCCAACAACTCGCAATCAGAAACACCACCTTTTCCCAATTTCTGGAGCAATCGAATCAACCAACAAAATGAAAACAAATCCTATGCCGAAGCATCCAGTAATAGTCAAAGCAATTCCCCTGATTTCCCACCTAGGGCACTTTCATCTTTTTTGGACGAATTCAAAGCTATGTTCAATCAACTTCTACAACAGAACAGCATGGTAATGAACATGCTCTCAACTCTCATAAATAAGATAAATTAATGGTGAAATTCTTACGAATCGCACAATGGAACGCCAATGGACTAGTCCAACACAAAGAAGAAGTGAAAATATTTCTTTCCGTCAACCAGATAGATATTCTCCTAGTGAGTGAATCACATTTTACAGAAAAAACATATTTCAAAATACCTAACTACATCACCTATCAGACAAATCATCCCGACGGAAACGCACACGCAGGATCGGCAATTCTAATAAAAAATTCGATCCATCACCACGAAGAACCGAAATTCCAAAGGGACCATTTACAATCTACTGCAATAAAAGTGAAAGCTTTACCCTATGAACTCACAATTTCAGCGGTCTATTGCCCGCCCAAACACAATTTGAAAGAAAGCGACTACCTGGAGTATTTTCAAACTCTTGGAAACAGATTCATTGCAGGCGGTGATTACAACAGCAAAAATACCAGATGGGCTTCTCGTCTCACAACAACCAAGGGTAGAGAAATGTTGAAAGCTATCGAAACAGGTAGATACTCATTTATGAGTGGAGGAACCCCAACTTACTGGCCAACAGATCAACGGAAAATCCCAGACTTACTCGATTTCTTCGTAACAAACGGTTTGAATTCTACCTTCATGGAAACCATACCTAGTTACGACTTATCATCGGATCATTCCCCAACTATCCTTACCGTTGGAACATCAATCAGTTTAAAAAAAAACCCAACTAGACTACATAACATCAAAACCAACTGGGACCTATTCAGAGACAATATAGACAAAAACTTGAATCTGAATATTCGACTCAAAGAAACAGAAGAAATCGAAAACGCCTCTGAATTATTCATTAAAATTCTACAAGAAGCTGCAAAACTATCCTCCCCGGAATTGAGAACACATAAGATAGTTCAAGACGTTCCGCTAGAAATAAAAAACCTAGTAGCTGAAAAAAGAAGGGCTAGAGCAAAATGGCAACGAACTCACACACCAACAGATCGCAAAATCTTCACTGATAAAAGTCGAAAACTGAAAAAGCAACTCAAACAAATAAGGGACGAAAACTTCGAAAACTACATCTCCAATTTGTCCAGAACTGATAACTCTATTTGGAAGCCCATAAAAAACTCTAAGAAACCGAAAGAACCTGTCCCTCCCATTCGTAAAAATCCATCCGAACCTTGGGCAAGAGGCGACGACGAAAAAGCCAAATTATTTGCGGAATACTTATCTACTGTTTTCGAACCATTTGAGAATAATGAATCGGACCACGAGGTAGAAAATGACCAATCCAATTCACCTTCAGTACCCACTCCAATAAAACCAGTAACACCTAAAGAAATTGCCGAAGAAATCAAACTTCTGAATCTGAAGAAAGCTCCTGGTATTGACCTAATCACGAATAAAATATTGAAAGAACTTCCGAGAAAAGGATTAGTCATGCTTACAGTTATCTTCAACTCAATTCTACGGACTGGATATTGGCCGAAATGTCTGAAATCAGCTCAAATTATAATGATTCCGAAAGCAGGTAAAGATCCCAATGTCGTCTCGTCATACCGACCGATAAGTCTATTATCTAACATTTCAAAACTCCTCGAGAGGTTGGTCCTTCGAAGACTGAATAGAGACTGTCCACCTGATACTTGGATCCCGGTACACCAGTTCGGTTTCAGGCAGAAGCATTCCACCATTCAACAAGCACATAGAATAATTCGAGTCATAAACAATGCAATAGAGAACAGACAATACTGCAGTGGTATATTTCTCGACGTCAAACAAGCGTTCGACAAAGTCTGGCATCCAGGACTGATATTCAAAGTGAAGCAGATTCTTCCAGCCTCGTACTTCCGTCTCATTCTATCCTACATTAGTGAAAGAACTTTTCAAACTAGAGTGAACGAAGAGAAATCCGAGTTTTATCCAATAAAAGCAGGAGTCCCCCAAGGAAGTGTTCTGGGTCCGATACTATACTTATTGTACACTTCAGATATTCCCGTGGCAGAAGGTACTACTATCGGGACTTTTGCGGATGACACCGCAATTCTTTCGTCACACTCAGATCCACAAGTGGCTTCGTCTCTAGTACAAAATCATCTCAATATTCTACAACTGTGGCTGAAAAGATGGAGAATCATAGTGAACGAAACAAAGTCACATCATATTACTTTTTCCATACGAAAAGAAGTATGTCCCCAAATAAAACTCAACAACGTTCCAATTCCCCAAACTAACACCGTCAAATATCTTGGCCTTCATCTGGACAGCAAATTGACGTGGAAACACCACATAATCAAAAAGAAAAAACAATGAATAGTTTAAGGCTTTCACGACCGGATATTCTGGTATGAAAAGAGTCTTCCGGGCTTATTGGCCGTGGTCTATTAGGAATAATTTCACCTGTAGGTGAAATTATTCCTAATAGACCACGGCCAATAAGCCCGGAAGACTCTTTTCATACAAGAAAAAACAAGTTGATCTCAGAACAAGAGAACTGCAATGGCTAATAGGAAGGAAATCCAGGTTATCTATTGAAAACAAAATACTTATTTACAAAGCAATCATCAAACCTATCTGGACATACGGAATAGAACTCTGGGGTTGTGCCGCTAAATCCAATATTGCTATTCTACAAAGAAGTCAATCCAAAATCCTACGACAACTAGTAGACGCACCCTGGTACGTAACGAACAACACGTTACACTCAGACCTGCAGATTCCAACTGTTCAAGAATGTATCAGTGAAAGGGCCACAAAACACCACGACAGATTAGGTTATCATCCAAATCCCACTATGGAACCGCTGCTGGAAGCAGTACCTAGAAGACTACGAAGACTCTGGCCAATCGAACTACTCTAATTTCTAGACAGGAGATGTCACTGGACGTTGACCTGTTCATGTAAATTCTAGATAAACACATTAGCTCATAGAAATTGTAAAAATATTCTGATTGCTAATAAAGACTACATTAATAAAAAAAAAAAAAAAAAAAAAAAAGTTTTAAGCTTCAAACGCAGACCATCTAAATGGGCGTTGAAATTTAGAGAGGAATCAAGTTTGATTCCCAGGTATCTAGGATTGAAATTATGTTTTAAGGGAGAAGAACCGAAAGTTACACTCAATTTTCTATATTTCTGATGATTATTCAAATGAAAACACGAAACTTCTGTTTTATTTTCATTCGTACAGAAACGCCACTTTAAAAAATAATTCTTCATTATATCCAAATCTGCGGAAAGGGTACTTTCTTTTGTTTGAAAATTAGAATGATGAAAAGCCAGAGCAATATCATCAGCATAAATAAATTTCTCGGAAGAAGTAGTTTCGAAATTACTACTATTATTATCGACAAAAACTCGGAACCTTCTGTCGGATAACATATTTTCTAATAGTCTAACCATTTTTCCACATTTCAAATGATTATAGAGTTTATAATTAATCCATCTTTCCATACTGTATCATATGTAGCTGATAAATCCACAAATGCTGTCCCTGTTTTTGAGTTTTTAATGAACCCTGATTCAATAAATGTGGTGAGGCTAAGAACCTGATCGCAACAATTCCTATTTTCCCTGAAACCGCCCTGAGAGTTCTGTAATGATTCTTCAATAGTTGATTCTATTTAAAAAAATAGAAATCAATCTCTCTAAAATTTTGAAAGAGACGCTCAATAAACTAATAGGACGGTAACTACTCGGATCAGAAGAATTTTTTCCACGTTTCAAAATTGCTACTTTAGCTTTGCAAAATTCGGTCGTAAAATTTCCGGACTTCAATATATCATTATAAAAAGATAATAACCATGATAAGGGTTTTTTCCTAAATGTTTGATGAATTCTGGATAAATTTCATCAAAACCGGCTGCTTTTCTAGATTTTGTATATTTGATCGCTCCATATATTCATCCATATTGAATGGGTTAGAAATAACATTCACGGTATGTTTTGATGTCCTAAATTTATGTAGTTTCAACTTCATATCTTTGATTTGTCAGTTAAATATTTGATTCTGGTTTGCATTTTGATAATGAAAAATTTCTTCATTTTTTTTACTGTTGTCTCTTTTCTATTGATACACGAAATTGGTACCACATTTAAAGTGATTTACTCATTGACTGGTGCATTTTTTTCTTCTTTCTTATTTTTCGTTATCACAATGCACAAACAAAACCTAAGAAATTTAATTTTGATGCAGAGCAAAGAATTGGCCGATAAAGTAAATGCATAACTGCATTCCAATATCGCTATTACTCAATATCATTTTACGTATCCCAAAAAAGTCAAGTGGTGTTGAATCTGGTTTCCTAGGTGGTCACCCTAATGGTCCATTTATGCCACCTCAGTTGTTTCCAGATTCAATATTAACTGCTGATGTTTTATGAGGGAGTATAATTAATAGTCTCAACTGTCAGAATTTCCGAAAAAAAACCTATATAATTTTAAAATTATCTATGATATGAAAAAATGTCTCGAATAGGATAGTTGAAACATCATTCAAGCAATACGACTTTGCAGGAATATCTAGTTATAAACTATTCGAGAATAACACGGTATAGGTACTTTTCTCCTATTGAGAATATCAATGAATGTGCATGTTTTTTTTCAGATTCCATTGGCTTGCATAGGGTAGAAAATTCCTCAAACGTGGACACCGCTATCAGCCTGCATCTTTATTGTCCCCCTTATGACAAGTGTTTAGTTTTTAACAAAAATACTGCACAAACAAGTGTTTCAACCGTTACGTTTTATTCCATGTACGGAGTTAGACTCAAGGTGAGCACACAATAAGAATTGTTTCTTTGTTTGGATAACTAAGGTAAATTTCTTCTAACTGTACATAGATACAGAAGGTGTAATCAGGGACAATCAATTAGAGATAAAGCGTAAATATTTCCATGTTTTCGAACTATTATTGCGTTCTACATGGGAAAATGGAAGAAAAATCACAACGTTATCAAGTAAAGAGTGTCGGCTTTCTATTTCAACAGTATTCTATTCCTCTGGTTATGGAATACTTTCACCAACATACAATCAAAAAAACTTTCTTTATTTAATTGATTGTTGTTATTTTAAGTTTTCAAAAATTGCTTTTTTTGAAACTCAAAAACACCCCTGAGAACAAGGGGTTTGTTGATGTTTATTCACTCAGTGAATTCTTTCAATTCACTTTTGAATAATTTTTTTGTCAGTAGAAACAAATTTTTTGAATCAATAAGTTTAATGAATAAATAGTAAACGATTGAATAAGGTCATACAATGTAAACATTTTGTTATAGTATCCTTCAAGTGGAAAATTTCAATTCGTCTGTGTGACCCCACAAATGACATTATATACAGGGTGTCTTCAAGTTTTATTGCTATGAAAAACAAGCTTGAATGCTCTGTTTATTGATAACTCTTGAATATTGATACTGAATTTCGAATTTACTGAATTACTCGATATTGTTTAAGGGTGCCAATAAACCTTTACCAGAACCAGAAGACAACTAACCAGTGTTGCAGTGGCAGTATATTCAACCAATCTCTCAAAAGGGATAGATTTTACTTAGTGTTAAGTAGATGTGTATATTCCTACTGGACTTTCAAGTGAATTTGATGAACTGAATTGTTTCAGACGTGTTGTTTTATGAACGAAATAGGTGTAGCTTTCTTGAAAATAAATATACATGTTGAGTTTTATTGTTAAATAATTTTTTCCCCACTTCACTTGCTTTTCAGTACCTACATATGAAATTAAAAGTTCAATTAAAGCTAGATTTGATGAGGTCAGGTTAGTTTTCCTAAATCAGGTTGAATGCAAGGAAAAAATTCTCAAAAAATTTGTCCCAAAAAATCTATTTTCTGAATTGGGCATGTACGAGGTATTATTTTTATACTGTCAACATTTACCTACAACAGAATTGAAATAAAGAACTGACTTAACAAACCTATGACACATTATTCTTTTCGTAATGAAAATAGTTTAACGACGTTCATAATTAATTATTCTTTTCTTTGGTGATGCCGGATTTAGCAGCAAAGAAAAAACTACCTCTTGAAGAACAGAATTCATAAAAGATAATCTCAACAGAAGGGGAACGTAAAAAATAATTGGTACTAATAAAATTTCAAAAAATTTCAAGAATGGAAATGCATTTTCTTTGTTCATGAGTTCTATAGAAACTTGAAAGTAAATTTCAACGCCCATTTAGATGATCTGCGTTTGAAGTTAAAAACTCGAAACGATATTCTTCAGAAACTAGCATTTGTGGATTTATCAGCTGCATATGATACAGTATGGAAAGATGGATTAATTTGTAAACTCTATAATCATTTAAAATGTGCAAAAATGGTTAGACTATTAGAAAATATGTTATCCGATAGGAGGTTCCGAGTTTTTGTTTTCGAAACTTTGAATAATGGTCTTCCACAAGGTTCAGTTTTAGCACCTCTTCTATTCAATTTATATTTGTGTGACATTCCAACTACTTCTTCGGAAAAATTTATTTATGCTGATGATATTGCTCTGGCTTTTCATCATTCTAATTTTCAAACAATAGAAAGTACCCTTTCCGCAGATTTGGATATAATGAAAAAATATATTTTAAAGTGGCGTTTGTGCCAGAATGAAAATGAAACCGAGGTTTCTTGTTTTCATTTGAATAATCATCAGAAATATAGAAAATTAGGTGTAACTTTCGGTTCTTCTCCCTTAAAACATAATTTCAATCCTAGAACTTGATTCCTCCCTAAATTTCAACGCCCATTTAGATGATCTGCGTTTCAAGCTTAAAACTTGAAACAATATTCTTCAGAAACTAGCTGGTTCCTCATGGGGCGCTGATGCAACAATACTCCATACGGCATCGCTTGCTTTGGTTTTTCTGCTGCTGAATATTGTTGCCCTGTTTGGTTGAACAGTGTTCAGGAAAAAAAAAATTGATGCCCAACTAAATTTTTCTATGAGGATTATCACTGGTACTATCAAATGTTCATCTATTCCTTGGTTACCAGACCTCTTAAATATTCGAAAGTCATGACATTTTAGAAAATGCAATTCAAAGTTTCTGATTTTTTCTCGATCTGCTCTTCAGCATACCTAATATAAAAATCAATAGAGTTATGTTCGAGTTTGTAAGGCAAACCACGCGTTACTAGGGTTTCTGTATTCATACACTCGATTCATTAGAGCTGTACGAGTATATCGTAGTAGAGGCACACAGTTTTATAACGGTAAACCAGTGAAATAAAATTTTGGCGTAAATATTTATAGGGTTGAACAACAACGAGTGAGTAACGTCAAAAAAAATTATTCTTACATTACACGGAGTGATTTCTAAGTGATAACGAAAGATGTAACAGCCTTTTTTCTTCTTTGTTGGCTAATATGCGACCACAGAAAATAATACAGGATAATGGTAGTTTCAAATTTTTCGTTTTGTTCTAGGATTTCGAAATGAAAATATTATAGAAACACTTTTTTCACAGCAATCCAGTAGCGTATTATGTTTTTTCCCAAGAGGATTCCTTGCTGAGCTGTGACAATAACATAAAGTTTTATTTTTTTCCTCTTGGTAAAAAACATGGTACGCTACTGGATTGCTATGAAAAAAGTGCCTGTATAATGTTTTCATTTCAACATCCTAGCACAAACAGAAACGGAGATAATGACCAAATTTCGATTTGCCTTTAAATCAAAAACAAAAGATTATAGACGAATGCAGTTGATGCATTATCAGTTTCTCTAAAAAAGACGACAGTAATGTGTCATTCATTTTCCTTCATCTCCTCGGTTGAAAAGTTGTAGTACAGGTATCACCAATTTTACCCACCCGGTACAAGCAAGTGAAATGTAGTGTTTTACCATTTTGTTGCGATCAATTCTACCCAAAGTTGACCAGAAGAAAAAATTACTCCATTTCGTGCTGGATTGTCAAAAAAATGTAATAGCAAGAATGGTGAAGTTTCTCAAACAATCTGGATAAAAAAATACATTATTATGGCTGTTAACGGATCATCATTTATATTGGAAATAGATGATTTTTTGAATCACAATAAATGGTAGAGTCATTCATTTTTCCATTTTCATCAAGGATCCTTCATTCCATGAAACAATAGATAAAATAACTGCATCAATCAGAAAAAAGTTTTTTATCCTCAGTTCAATCGATACAATGAGATAATAAATAATGTATCGAGGTTGGTCATTACTAAAAATGAATCTAAACTTCAAATAAATATAGGAAACATTCATTCCCATAAAAATAATAAAAAAATATGTTACCAAATTCACCATTTTTTTCGTGTTGAAACGAAAAATAATTTGATGGCATTTGTACCTATATCAGTGGCCTAATTTTCGACGGTCTCTGTACATCGTTATTTCAATATTTATTGAATTTGAATTCGGCGTTCTATTGTGATTACATTTTGTAGAGCGTTTTTGTTTACTCTGTGATATAATGAGATAATAATTTTGTTCAGAGATAGAGTATCTCGACGCATCAGTATGCTACCTGATGGTAAGTCAAGATGCCCGTCATTGGCTCCAGTTCTTCATCCTCAGAGTGAGTATTCACTTCGCATTTCTCAGGAATTGAGATTTTTTTTAAATCGGAGGAGTTTTTGCTCGCTTGTTCAAATTATTGAAACAGGTCGACATTGATTTTCTATGTGTAGCTGTTACGATTGCAGAGTAAAAAATAATATAAATAATTGCTATAAAACCGGATACACTGCGCAAAAAAATTAACGCACATTATGGAAATCTCAAATTTATTCTGCAACTGAAGGTGTTCTCAATGATAATTATTTTTATCAGAATTATGCATGCATATGTTATAGACTTTCAACGTTTTTCTTCAATACAGATGTTTTTTCCCGACAGGAATAAAAAAAGATGATTTTATCAGATTTTGAATGTATTGGCTCCATTCTAAAATCAGTTGTTCTCGATCAATTCTAGTGATCAATAGTTTTTCTTTCGTTTGATTTTCTACACTCGATCGCTATGCAACGGGAAACACGCAATTTGACCCAAGAGGAATGTGCCCAAGCGGTAGTTTTGCGAGAAGAAGGGTGGACATACACAAGAATTGCAGAAAGGGTTGGAGTTTCCCATACAAGTGTGTCCAGAATGTTGCAGCGATTCAGGAAGACAGGTATGAATGTCCGAAGACCAGGACAGGGTAGACGTTACTTGAGAGTTTCTTCGTTGAGACAACGGTTTGCAACCGCTCGCCTCCTTCAAAATCAGCTTGAGCAAACTCATGGGGTGCAAATAAGCACTCAGACAATAAGAATCGCTTCAGAGAATATGATTCAAGGCCTCGTGTCGTGGCAAGAGGCCCAGCTCTTACCCCAGCCCATCGAAGGGCGCGATTGGATTTTGCGAGAGAGCATATCCATTGGAAAGAGGCCTATTGGGAAAGAGTTCTCTTCAAAGATGAGTCTAGATTCTGCCTCTACCATTGTGATCGACGTTTCCTTGTATACAGACGTCCACATGAAAGATATGCTCAGTGCAAATTCCTGAATACTACTGGTTTCGGGGAAGGATCGATTATGGTATGGGGTGGAATATCTTTGACTGCTCGCACAGATCTAGTGGTCGTTGATAATGGAGCTATGAATGCTGATAATTATATAAGGAATATTCTTGAAGAGCATGTAGTGCCATTTGCCCCATACATTGGTGAAAATTTCATTTTTATGGACGATAATGCCAGACCCCATCGTGCGCGCATCGTTCAGGAGTACCTTGAAGAGGTTGAAGTCTCTCGAATGGAATGGCCAGCAAGAAGTCCAGATCTTAATCCGATTGAGCAGGTTTGGGACAACCTCAATAGAAGGCTGAGAAGTTCAGAAAATCATCCAGCTACTCTTAATGACTTAGGAATCCAACTCGGAGAAATCTGGGAAGGATTAGATCAGAACATTTTAAGATCACTCATTTTGAGTATGAACCGTCGAAATACCAAGTATTAAATCACTTATCAGCATTTCAGTATTTTGAAAATTGTTCATTTCTCTTCTTTCACATAAGATTCGGTGAAATCCTGAATTTTTCTTCCATTTGATGTGTCTTGTTTCAATCAAAACCTTCCCGAGAGAACATAAAATATAAGTTATAAAGTCAATGTAGAGTTAACTTTCATTGAAATTGAGATTTTCAGAATGTGCGTTAATTATTTTGCGCAGTGTATGATTCATTTAGATGAGTTCTCTTGCCTGTCAAAAAAATTCTCACCTTTGAAAGCTCCCTGTATAGATTATTTAATGTCCCTCTACAAAATTTGATAAACATTAAGAGAGTCTTCTGGTCTTATTGGCCGTGGTCTATTAGGAATTATTTCACCTAACGTTTCGTTTACAACTGCGGTAGGCATCTTCAGAGGATTCTTGGTCTCAGGTTGTAACTCGACTGCTGAATTTCCGCAAGTGATGCTGGATTCGATCCGTTGGCCCAACTTATACCCTGATTGATGGCGGGAGAAGGTCGTGGGTTTACGCGCGCGATGTTGATTGGTCCATCGCTCCCACTTCGTATTGGCTTGATTTTGGTCTTTTCCAATACTGGCAACCATGAGCTATGTACCAAAGGAGTTTCCTCCCTTCTGTTCATGTTGCTCTTATGTTTATATATCTCAATGGCTTCCATGTTAATCCTAGGATAGAAACTTTTGATGTTCGAAATAGCCTCTGCCTTTGAGAAAACAATAGTGTGTCCATCTGTTAGAGCATGCTCCGCTAGTGCGGATTTTTCTGTCTGATTGAGTCGACAGCATCGTTCATGCTCCTTAATTCTCGTATTGATACTCCGTTTCGTTATACCAATGTAGACTTTGCCACAGTCACAGGGTATCCTGTGAATACCGGTTTGAGAGAGTGTCTTTGGTAGTTCTGATCATTTGGCCAAGTTTTTGAGTTGGCTTATAGATAGTCTCTATATTGTGCTTCTTCAGTATTCTACCAATTCTTTTGGTGACCTTAGGGATATGTGGTAAGATAGCTCTTCCATTGGGGGTGACTTGTGACGTGTTATCCTCACGTGTGGAAAGTTTTGGTCTTATTGTCCTCTGAATTTCTTTAGCATTATATCCGTTAGCGACGAATGCATGCTGTAGATGTTCAAGTTCATCCTCCAGAAATTCCGGTTCGCACAATCGTCGGGCTCTGTCTACGAGAAATTTTATAACTCCTCGTTTCTGTTGAGGGTGATGATTGGACTCTTTGTGTAGATATCTATCAGTCTGGGTAGGTTTTCTATAAACCCTGTATCCTAGCTTCCCATTAGGCTTTCTAGTAACCAAGACGTCTAGAAAGGGTAGAGCACCATCCTTTTCAATTTCCATAGTGAATTGAATATTTGGGTGCCTACAAAAATTTGCAAAAAACGACTGCAATATTTGAGTAACAAAAAATGTTTACATGGAATATCTTCAAAATTTTTTTTTCGAAATTTCAATCATTTCTCCCTGCTATACTCTCTATGTTTTAGAAGAAAAAAATTCAAAATTCGAACAGCTGCATCTTTGTCAGTTATCATATTTGGGCAGAACGACAAGAAGCTTTTGTTCATAATAACAAGCTAGCAAAAACTCGAAATGTAAACTTAAAATGAAGCTGATTCGAACTGATAATATAATTCAACAATAATTTAGTCTTATTTCAGGGAGAAAATACCTGTTCGGGGGTATTGGGGTGTTCATCTTGATCTTGGGTGTTATGGTAGCAGTTTACTTCATAACCTCTTCTTCTGGAAGCGAATCATTTGTTTTGGATAGAACGCCTCTATTTGCAGGGTGAGTAATTGAGATTATCATTTCGATGACTACACCATTTCCAATTGCAATTCAGAGATTGTCAATTGACATTCAGAAAACATCACTTGTATTCCAGATTAGTCAATTTTATTTCAGAAAACATCAAATGTAATTCAGATTAGTTATTTGAATTTCAGAAAACATCAAATGTATTTCAGATTAGTCATTTGAATTTTAGAAATAATCAATTGTTATTCAGAAAACATCAAATGTAATTCAGATAATACATTCAATTGAATTTGAGATATGGTCAATTATATTTCAGAAATGGCAATTTGAAATTCATTTCATACGCACAGTGATACCAGATTCCATTTCAGAAAATATGAATTGTAGGTGATTCGGAAATAAAACAATAATAATAAATGAATTTTAATTTTCACGTGAAATATTTAATCTTTAACACAAAACTAGAAAAATCTGAAGCCATACAGGCATGTCTGCCATCGCAATTGCATCTTAGTTCGGTCAATAATATTTTCCAGGTATGTTAGTCTTTTTTCAATAACCCCCGGTGGCACACTGTTTGGAATTCTGAAGTTTGTTTTCACGTAAGTTCTTATTTTCGACCATAAAATTTCCATTGAATTGAGCATGGGAGAATAAGGGCTCATCCGCAGCAGTACTGCTACTGTTTGGGTGATCACGGTCTCTAATCTCGAATGGCATGCAGCATTATCACAGATGATCACTCAATCTCAAAACTGGTGCACTGTTGCAACAAACCCTCAACCCATTCATTTGCTGAAAGCGCTGTGAAAGAACCTCGTAGTTTTCGCATGGCTAATACACCAGCTGCAGACAGTGTTGTCAATTGCATCTCCAATTAAATTGTTCTCAATTTGACTAATTTTCATTAGGTGTTATGTGCTTCCTGAAGCTGCGGTGTTAGGTGAGGAATCGATTGAGAAGGTTCAGCATATTTTTACTGAAATCTAGTGTTGAAGAAAAGAAAGAGCCAGCACCAAGAGATTTCACCAGATCATATTGATTTTATTCATACATGGAAACATACCTGATTGAATATGATATATGATTGACGATATGATAACCATTATGAAAATGAGTAATATATGACTCAAAATCCGACTCGAATTCAAATAATATTCGAACTTTCTGAATTACAAATTAAGATTTCTGAAATACAATTCACTAATCTGAATTTCATATGACATATTCTGAAATTCAATTGACTTATCTGAATTACATTTGATGTTTTCTGATATTCAATTGACTAATCTAAAATTCAATTGAAGCTTTCTGAAATTCAAGTGTATTGCTTTCTTCTGGACATTTGTGATACTGAATGATAAAAGAAGTAACCGAGTTGAACAGGATCTTCTGTCTTCATATCTCCTGTCATCATGATGAAAGATCTGTAAGCCTATAACTTTAAGATGATATTGAATTTGATGATAACTTTCTTCAATTTATCTATATTTCAAAAATGTTCCCGGTATGGCCTCCGTATAAAGGCAAATAATTATTTTCATTCAACTTCTTCTTCTTCTAAATTCTTGTTGCTGGGAAATCTCATACCAAAGAGGCATATCGATGCCACTCAGTATACATTAAAAATTTGTGAACTTCCCCGGTACAAACTTGTTGAGCAGATCATCACTCAAAAATCTTGAAATTCTGAAATAGAAATACATTTTCAATTCTTCCTCAGGAGGAACAATTTGCCACAAAACTTGGACAGTTTGGTGAATGACAATCTTACACTGGTTGACTTGAATTCTGACCTAACAAACGACACCATATTTGGGGTTACCAATTGCTCCAATTGCAACACTGATTTTCTACGATTGAGGAAAGGACAAGTTGGATCGCAAGTATGTGAGAATACTCTGTTAAATACGAGGTGTCTCGAAAAAAATTTTATTTTTGTTCAACTTACTGCGTGAACTTGAAAATTCGATAATGAATAATATCGTTTCATTTTAATTCGTGAAAGGGAACCTCCAACTGAGGTCAGAAAAAAAAAATAAAAAAGTTGGACAGCTTTTTTTTAATCCTTACTTCAGGTAATTTTTTTATATTATTAACACTACTGGAGAAGTTGCAACTTTTCTAAGTTTTGTCTCTTATTTCATTTTATTTGCTATTTATATCAGCCTCTACATTATACGATTTTTCCCCAATTCAAAACAGAGACTCTACTAATAGTTAACTTTATCTACTTATCTACTCATAATGATAACGTTAATTCTTCTCAATGTGTTACTCGTAATTTAAAAATTCAATTCCATCAATTCGCACTGACCTGTTGAAAACAGGCCCCGAGTAGTAAAAGTTACCCTATTTTGAAAAAAAATATATGGTTGAATAATAAACTTCACAATTTTTCAATATTTTCTCTTAATTATTTTGTATATAGCTAGTGATTGCTCACAAATATCGTTTTTCTACAAACTTCAAAAATAGACAAGGTTTGCGCATTGACAACAATATGCGAAGTGACCCTATTTTCATTTTCCTTCGTTACCATGACACCGTGCGCGAAGTAGTGTGCGAAATGCTTACTTCGCACACTGCATGTAAACCATATGGGATTTTTATATTTTAAACTTTATGTTCCTCAATCAAACAAAAATCCAAGAAATCATTTATTCATTAATGTATAACAATAATTAAGGCTCTCAAATTGTCAGAAAATTCAACACTACCTAATTATATTTATTATTTACAATGTTAACATTAATGGTGCAGCCAGTGCACGAACCAATATTTATTCCTAAACCAGATAACTCAGATTCAGCTCGTGATATCGTAGTTTTGGGAGTTGGAAGACTATCCATTTTTGATTTGCAAGCAGCTGCCGTAGAGGTGACAGCTCTTGATCCTGAAATTCACAGTCTAAAATGATATTTGAATTTTATTGTTGATAGAATCTTCCACGTATCCTTCGGCCACAGTCGAAGATTTCCATCCTCTATGTCGCTTCAAATCACATATATCAGCCCCCGTATTAGCAAGGAGTGTGACTGATGTTCTCCGAAAACAATGGCCCGTGTAGGCATCAGGATTTGGTCATTTTAGGTGTTTTGCTATTAAGCTAGGCATCTTTCCAATACTACTTATTCCAACAACTTGATTAAAACATCTCTTATTTTGATACTTCGAAAACAATCGGCGACTGGTAGCATAACTTGGACGAAGAGCCGCATATTTTCGGTAAATGTCAATATAATCTAGATTTGAAACTGTGAAAATTCGTTGTATATTCGTTTTTGTATCGGGTACTGTAACAATCAAAATGGAATTTTTATCTTCTATGTCATCGACCGTCATTTTAGAGAGTTCCTCACGGCGGCAAGCACCCGAAATACCCAGTATTAAAACAACCTAAAAAGAAATCAGTTATTTAAAAAACCATCATCAAAAATCTACCTTAACCAACGAATAGGTTTCATCATCTGCCTCTCTTATGAATTGCTCATCTTCCTCTCTAGTCAATACCTTAGATTTCTTAGGATGGTTTCTACCTGACAATTTTTTCAAATATGGAACCAACTTGGTAAATTTCTAAAAATCCACGTTTTCTTTGAGTGTTGCTTTCAACATAGAATATATTGCCCATAACGTGGAAGTCTTCAGCTTCTTAGACTTCTCTGCAAAATATGCCAACAGCACATTTTCGGATATTTTTCTGGCTTTATTTGCTTCACACCACTCTTTAAATTGCTGATATGCATTTTTATACTGGCGCCTCGATTTCTCCGGTAAAAGATTTGAAATTACTGAATTGGCCGCATCTGTCAAGTTAGGTGGGGTACTGCTTACTTCATCGTCGCTCGAAATTTCCATTATTTTACAGTTATAAATATCTCGCACGAAATTGACGCGAATAAAAAGTCACTCCAAAATAATTATCAAAAACTGTCACTTTGAAAAAATTGTCAATAAATGCCATTTTATTTCCATAGTTACAGTAAATACTTGATTTGGAAAAACAGTTTAAGCCAGTTCAATACTATTCTTCATATTAAGCTAAGCATGTTACTTATTTAAGAAAAATGTTTTTGACGTTTGTAGAAAAAATTTTATTTGCATCTCATGAGCGAAATACTTCGGTGATCTCGACTATTTCTCTCAGTTCTCGATCACCAAAGTAGCATTTCTCGCACTAGATACAAAAATAACTATTTTCTATGAGGAAATTTATTTTCTAACTTTCAGTTTTGGATAGCAAAAGCTGGCTGTGAAAATGACAGCAGAGTGTCAGATGCGGTTACACAACTTGATGTCATCACAAGAATGGTTAGAAATTATTCAGAATATCTTCAACTGGTCAAAACATCAAATGGTAAGCATTTGGTTTCGAGGGGGAAACGTGAATATCATAAATTTCGCCAAATACAAAATTAGACCTAGATAAAAATAATCTTATCTGATCTTTAAATTCTTGTGAAGCTTTTGATTTTGTTCACCACCAACTCTTACACAAAAAATTAGACCTTACTGGTCTACATAAATCGTTGCAAAATTAATCAAATGATAAGAAAGTAGATGTTTATTTAGACAACAATCATAGTTCTTTGAAAGATATACATTGTGGTGTGCCACAGAGTTCTATTTTTGGTTTCGTTTTATATTTCACTCATATAAAGCATCGAACTTATTTTGATTCTTTTGACCGTTTTAGATCTAGAAGATGCATACGACAACAAAAAGGTTGGCAGCTTGATGTTTGTCGATGGAGGACAATCAATAATGGACAGCGTTGCTTTCTTAAGATTTTTTTATTATTTCGGAGTGAGGGCAATGAGCTTAGGTACAGGATGTGACAAGTAAGAATATTCCTGATTTCTGAAACTCTGTTGATTGCTCAATGTGTGTTGCAGTTCTACCCTAACGAACTATATCGTAGAAAAGGATGAACTGACCGATTTTGGAGAGGTGAGGATTCAACAATTAAATACATTCTTTCATGACACAGTTCTGTTACTATTCTGAACTCAGGACCCATTAGCTTTATTTCAAGTACTACCTGACGTCAGAAATCAGGAGAAAATAGTTATTCATAATATGAGTGTTAAGAGTGAAGTTTTATTTTGTGAGTAAAAAAGTTTGTGAAATGAGCGGAGCGAATTGAACAATTTCACGAACAAAATAAAACTTCACTTGCAAGAAGAGCAATTCTGGAACTCCTACCTAAAAAATCTGTTCAGCAGTACGATATCGCATATAACAATTTCCTGGCCTGGTGTAAATTGGAAAATTTAGAAGGGAACTTCAGTGAAACTGTTTTATTGACATACTTAGGAGAAAAATCAAAAATATGGAGTTCATCAACTTTGTGGAGCAAATTTTCAATGATAAAGTCAAGCGCCCTTGTTTAAAAAGGAAAAGTGAAGGATATCGTCCCAGAAAATCGAAAATTCTCACTCGTGAACAAGTTAAAAAGTTTATAAAGGTGGCACGAGATGAGAAATACTTGATGGTTGAGGTTGCAACTATTTTCGGATTATTTGGAGCCTGTCGGCGTGAAGAATTGTATAATTTATCAGTGAAAAACATCGAAATAACAAATAAATCATTGGTTATAAAACTTCCAAATACAAAAACGAAAGTCAGTCGTTCTTTCAGTATTATTGGGAAGTATGTAGACTAATTGCATAAGTACTCTGCACTGCGCCCTTCTGTCATCAAACATCGTCGTTTTTTCCTGAAAAACATGAATAATAAATGCACTGCCAATCCAGTTGGCATTAATACATTTGGGAAAATTCCATCTATTGTTGCCGAATTTCTCAAACTGCCAGAACCAAAGCAATATACAGGACACTGTTTTCGAAGATCCTCCGCTTCATTGCTAGCAGAATCAGGAGCAAATATTACGGATATAAAAAAACATGGTGGATTAAAGTCTACGACGGTAGCCGAGGGTTATGTTGATCATTCCATTGCATATAGAAATGTCATTGCTGAAAAAATTCTCCCAACCTCAACAGATTTTGGATCATCATCCTCCATTATTGTACTTCCGGTTTCTACAAGTACTGATGGTGCTGAGAATTCTAATATTGTGTTGCGAAGCTCCCTAACGTCACAGGGCATTAATGTTAGTAATTGTTCTAGTTTTACGATTAACATTAATGTTCATGAGTTATGATTGTTAAATATTGATAATAAAAATTTGCAATTGCTGAATTTTTCTCATATGATTTCATCATAAGAAAATGGAGTGCTAAAAATATTTTTAACACTAATGTTAGGAATATTTTTAACACGCTTCCATGTAAACAATCAATTTTAACATTGTTTGCTGTCATTAAAAGTGTCACTTTTTGTACAAAAACACATTTGCCAGACTGTCGAAATAATTTTGCACTAGATATTACAGAATTTACATATTTGAGTGGATATATTAAGTTATAAACCTCAGATATGAATTTTTGCAGGCTTGCATCGACGAAATGAATAGATTGGGCATGATGATCGACATTCAAGGCCTGTCTGATACCATCCAACAAGATATTCTTAACATCAGTAGAGCACCTGTCATGATCAGCAATACTGCAGCTTCTGCATTGACTAAAGTCGAGGGTAACGTTAATGACAAGACTTTAGATTTACTGGTGAGTGAATGAAACCGTTCACGAAATAAGCTAATGGCATAAAATACAATGAACTAATATACAGGCTTATTAACGAATATGGCTCTATAGAATATTTTTAGGAAACACACACTCCCGATTTTTCAAATGGGAAGACCCATTTTTCATTGCATAAATATCATCTCCATTGAATTCTGAGTCTTTTTGAATCCAAAAGTTTAGCTTTCCCGAGAAAATTTCCTTTAAATGAGGAAATACGAAAAAAAAATCTCAAAATCGAACTCTGTTGAAATACAGACAACTTCGAGGTTTTTTGATTAAAAATTCTCATTTTTGAGAATCTCCGAGAAAAAAGGCTGATGCTTCTTTTCCGATAGCGTGATTTTCAGAATATGATACAGGAGGTCACAAATTCTTTGTCAAAGTTAGAAGTGACGAAACATCAAAAAATCGTTTTTTTTTTCTCAAATTAGAACCCCGTTTTTTCCAAGCATTTTCGAAATCTTCGTCAAAAAATAATAGGAGCATATGTCCAAGACTTCTATCCCAAAATGAATATTTTTCGAGATATTCAGGAAAAACAATTTTGTCTTCAATTTTCAATCTCATTCCGAATGTGTTTTTTACTGGAAAATAATAAGCGGTCAAGTGAAATTTTTGGAAATCTCTATTATCGAGAAAATATTTTCTTATAGTTCAGACGAGTTCAGTTTTTCTTCGTTTTTTAAAGCTAAGGATAATTTCCGCAAATTCTTAATTCTGTAGAATTTCTTTTTTGCCATGGTAGGGAAATTTTAACTTTCACTAATGAAATTGTTACATGTTCTGTTAATTTTTCTTTCAAAAGCATTAAAAATTATTACAAATTATTTTTTCTGCATTCCTGAGAATTTTTTACGTTGACTTCACAAATACTCACATTGAAAACTTTAATTGTTGCTCTCGCATTACAGATGATAATTCAAGAACTTAACCCGTCTGAATTATAGATAAGATTTTTTCGATAGGAGATTTCCAAAAATTTCACTTAACCGCCAATTATTTTCCAGTAGAAAAACACATTCGGAATGAGATTGAAAATTGAAGAAAAAATCGTTTTTCCTGAATATCTCGAAAAATATTCATTTTGGGATAAAAGTCTTGGACGTATGCTCCTATTATTTTTTGACGAAGATTTCGAAAATGCTCGGAAAAAACGGGATTCCAATTTGAGAAAAAAAAAACGATTTTTTGATGTTTCGTCACTTCTAACTTTGATAAAGAATTTGTGACCTCTTGCATCAGCCTTTCTTCTTGGAGATTCTCAAAAATGAGAATTTTTAATGAAAAAACCTCGAAGTTGTCTGTATTTCAACAGAGTTCAATTTTGAGATTTTTTTTTCGTATTTCCTCATTTAAAGAGAATTTTCTCGGGAAAATTCAATCTTTTGGAATCAAAAATACTCAGAATTCAATGGAGAATCTATTTATGCAATGAAAAATGGGTCTTCTCATTTGAAAAATCGGAAGTCCTAGAATCTTAAAAAAATATACGAGAAGTCGCCTTCTTACTTGAAGCTCACCTTCAGAATTTCAATCCTGAATCTTGTGCCTTTCCTAAAAATATTCGTGAATAACCCTATATATTCTCTTGATAATAAACTAATGTTATTGTTTTACAGAAAGTTAATAATGGACTACTCATGATAACTTTCGATGCTCCACAATTAGGAACAGACCAAAGTAACATAACGATATCAGACGTAATCAGTAAGTGAAAACACTTGAAAAAAAAATCAAAAATATGTAGGTATTCTGATTTAAACTTTCTTACAGGACATTTGAATTATATCGCCGATAGAATTGGTTTCGATAATTTAGCAATAGGTGCTAATTATGATAGCAATCACAAGTAAGTGCCGACAACTTCTGCATTTGATATTGAAGCAGAAAATTATACCTCAGCTTATTGTACTTACCGCTACATCCAGCTATTGCAAAGCGGCGAAAGCAACGTTGTTCACTTAATAGAAATACGATTAGTTGTATAATATTACAGAAATTAATTTTTGTAGAAAACCTGTGAATTTAGAAGATGTCTCGGATTTTCCGAACCTTTTCCGAGAACTGAAAAATGATAAATCATCCAAATGGACTCAGGACAATCTCGACAAACTAGCTGGATTGAACTTCAAAAGATTTTTCAAGGATGTTGAAAAAGTAAGTTGATGAAATCATAAAAAGAGGTGATATTATTAAAAAAAAAACTCGGAGAACCACTTCGACCATTATAGCCGAAGAAAAAAGAATACCTATTAAGAGGTTTTTCAAACTACATACCTATATCATCTGGTTTATCATTATGAATTTAACTTTTAATTGTCCAATGTCATTATTATTATTGACAAAATATAACAAATCACGAACACCTTCAAAATACCCTTCGTATATTGTGATATTATCAATTAATGTATTTTCATTTTCCAGGCAAGAACCCAGCAATAAGTGCAATAATAATGTAATAATAGAATACAATTTAATATAAGAACTTATATATGTAAGCGTTTTATGATACAAATTTCGGAATTTTAAGTATTTATTGATTGTTGTTGATTGTTGAATTTCAATG
Source organism: Hippodamia convergens (assembly GCA_038502775.1). Classification (NCBI taxonomy): domain Eukaryota; kingdom Metazoa; phylum Arthropoda; class Insecta; order Coleoptera; family Coccinellidae; genus Hippodamia; species Hippodamia convergens. The sequence goes on along the minus strand of CM076607.1, from coordinate 18,640,076 downwards.
TTTTCGAAAATGTCGCAGAGATTGAGATCTAGGAAAATGTACATAATTTATTTGACTTTTTTATAAAATACTTGAGTTTAATAAAATATGTGAGTGTTAAGGGATTTATTTCATATTGGTGTTACGCTTCAGATTCAGGAGTGGAAAGAGGTATAAGTACAACATGATAACTTCGAGTGAAAACTAGATTTCAAAATTCATTGAAAGATTCAAAATATAGATTCAGCTAAGACATCATGTTATCTGTCTATCTAATAGAACACTCATTATCTGCAATATTCCTTCTACAACTTTCGTTATTTTTATTGTTGTTTTCATGTTTATTTTCTTTAAAGGTTCTGATGTTTACCTGTCATGTTTCCACAAATATAGGCAACGTTGTAAACACAATTTTTCCTATTTTTGTTCAGCACCAAGAAACAGATGTTCATTTTTGTCAATTATGAAAACTTTCAAACATAGTAAACATGTGAAAAGGAGAAATAAACGCAGTTGATCAATGTGAGTTATATGAATGTAAATCGAATTGACCTATTCTTCATTTTAATATCGACAAGGCGTTCTTTTTTCTTCCATAAGAAATGTATAAATTCTAGTTGGAAATCACAAGAGATAACAATTATTTGTAACACTCCCTGTGATAAATGCAATCAGAGTTTGGAGGAAAACTCCGCGTATTACAAAATCTTGAGCGAAGCCGCAAAAGATAGTGTTTCCAATTTGCCTGGCCGGACTGTATAAAACTTATATAAAGAAGTTGAGACGTGAATTTTCGGTCAGAACATTCATAAATCATTCAAAATGAAGTACACTGTGAGTGTCGTACTTTTGTGTGCATTGGTGTGTGGAGTATTTGGTAAGCTTTACCTTTTTACATGGTTTAACTTAAAATACATTACTAAACAATTTTTTTTCTGAAAATTCGGAGATGATATTTTACAGGTTTAACCTAAATTATTATTTTTTATGAAGAAAAATTAAATATTATAAATGAATGCCCTGGAGGATTCAGATTCTCATAAAAACAGCGAAGCCATAAAAATAGAATTGAAGAACGAATCTTTTCAGAATTTGGAAAAAATGGCGAAAAAACTTTCTTTTTTTTATTCCTCAAGATTTTATCTTTTGTTAAAATATATGTACAAGGCAAAAATTCACCTTTGTAACTTGAGAAATTATTCGATTTGTGTTGAAATGAATAGCATTTTTTGAGTTTTCAAACACAATTTTCATTTTATGTTCTCATCATTCATTTATTTATTGCGTTTCTCAAGTATAACTTATTTTTCAGCAAGGTACAATGCCGAGGACCTCAATCTTGAGTAAGTATAACAATTTGTATAATTTTCCATTTTGGCTGAGGTATTTTTCAGGGCAATTTTGATTTTCTGAATCAGAATCAGAATTTCTGAATCAGAAAATTTTTTTCATTTTCTTGAAAGAGCATATAAGAGTTCAAGGAAATATCTCAGATCTTTTGTTCACCACAAACAGTTTTTTATAATAATGTGCCTGAGGGTTAGAGGAGTGATTAAAATTCCAAAATAATCAAACTGTTGGAAATAGTTATTTATGATATGAGTGTTAAAAGTGACGTTTTATTTTGTGAGTGAAAAAGTTTGTGAAATGAGCGCAGCGAATTGAACAATTTCACGAACAAAATAAAATCACTTTTAACACAACTACCATACAATGTTTTTTGTACAACTGCCCTATTTTGATAATGAAGTGGGCGAATTTGCAATGACAATAAACTTTAAAATGCATTTTAATATTCAAATAATCAAAAGGTTGTTGAGAATGGCAAACGTTGCCAACGTTATGATTACTAACAAATGAGAAAAGACGCTGTTATTTGAATTTCGTTCCTGTCCAATTTTCGTCTTCGGTTTTTAACTGCTTAATTGCTAATATGTTTGTCGAGAGTCCAATTATTAATAAAGGTGACGATTTGGTTGTTCCTCTGGATATTGCAGAGTCTGCAAGAAGAGCAAATCTGGAACTCCTACCTAAAAAATCTGTTCAGCAGTACGATATTGCATATAACAATTTCCTGGCCTGGTGTAAATTGAAAAAGGTAGAAGGAAACTTCAGTGAAACTGTTTTCCTGGCATACTTAGAAGAAAAATAAAAAATATGGAGTTCATCAACTTTGTGGAGCAAATTTTCAATGATAAAGTCAAGGGCCCTTGTTAAAAATGGTGTGGATGTTAGTAAATATTTCAAGGTAATAGCATATTTAAAACGGAAAAGTGAAGGATATCGTCCCAAAAAATCGAAAATTCTCACTGTTGAATAAGTTGGAAAGTTCATAAAGGAGGCACCAAATGAGAAATACTTGATGGTTAAGGTTGCGACTAATTTTAGATTATTAGGAGCCTGTCAGTGTGAAGAAATGTGTAATTTATCAGTGGAAGACATCGAAATAACAAATAAATCATTGGTTATACAACTTCCAAATACAAAAACGAAAGTCAGTCGTTCTTTCAGTATTATTGGGAAATATGTAGACTATTTTCATAAGTACTTTGCACTGCGACCTTCTGTCATCACTCTTCGTCGTTTTTTCCTGAAATGCATAAATAATAAATGCACTGCCAATACAGTTTGTATTAATACATTTGGGAAAATTCCATCTATTGTTGCCGAATTCCTCAAACTGCCAGAACCAAAGCAATAAACAGGACACTGTTTTCGAAGATCCTCCGCTTTATTGCTAGCAGAATCAGGAGCAAATATTACGGATATAAAAAAACATGGCGGATGGAAGTCTGCGACGGTAACCGAGGGCTATGTTGATCATTCCATTGCATATAGAAATGTCTTTGCTGAAAAAATTCTCCCAACCTCAACAGATTTTAGATCATCATCATCCAATATTGCACTTCCGGTTTCTACAAGTTCTGATGGTGCTGAGGATTCTAATAATGTGTTGCGTAGCTCCCTAACGTCACAGGTCACAGGGCATTAAAGTTAATAATTGTTCTAGTTTTACGATTAATATTAATGTTCATAAGTCATGATTGTTGAATATTGATAATAACAATTTGCAATTTCTGAATTTTTCTCATCTGATTTCATCATAAGAAAATGGAGTGCTAAAAATATTTTTCTCTATTTCAGTATCGTAATGAGTTCATTACACTACTAAAAGTTGTGCTGTAATGAAACTCATTACAGCATTGTTTTCAGTTAAATTTTTCGTTTTGTGGTTGTCAGTACTGACCTCCGATCCACTAAATTTTCGAATCAAATCAATTCAAATTCCGCAATCTGTCAAATTTCATTAGTGACACCAACTGCCAAGATACAAGACAAAAGTCACTAATATGAATTTTTATTTGAATTTCGAGAGTTTTCCACAGAACTTTACTGAAACAGAGAAAATATCGTCTAATACTCGTTGCAGAAGGCAATTCCAACACTCATGCTTTCGAAAACTCGCTCCTTCGTCGCTCGTTTTCGAATTTCGCATTCGTGTTGGAATAGGAGCTCATTCTGCAACTTGTTTTAGAATATACTATTAACACTAATTTTGAAAACGCTTCCACGTAAACAATCAATTTTAACATTGTTCGCTGTCATTAAAAGTGTCACTTTTAATGGAATTCTCTATATCTATCAAGCATTCAGAAACTTATTGAAAATCATGAAATTTTGTGTCATTTTACAGCCATATGGGCGCTTTTATGCTAGTTAGTAACTTATGCCCTAATACCTTAACTTTTGCCCTTATATTCAAGACCAAAGGCAAAGAAAATATTCAAATCATAAATCATAGCATTAGAGTTCTATGTTTCAAAGGAAATTTTCAAATCATAGCAGTAGATTTCCATGTTTCAGAGGAAATTTTCAAATCATAGCATTAGATTTCTATGTTTCAAAGGAAATTTTCAAACCATAGCATAAGATTTCTGTTTCAAAGGAAATGTTCAAGTCATAACATTAGATTTCTATATTTCAATTTTGTTGAGGGGAAAAGATGCCAATATCAACTCAGCCGATGTAGGTACAAAGTTTTAATTTAATTTTCATTAAATTTTCTCATTGCAGGGATGATGATGATTCACCAGAAGAGCAAGATTTCACGAGAGAAAGAAGGGATATTTACATAGAAGATGATGATAAAAGGAAGCGCAGAGATGTAATCATAGAAGATGAGGATGACGACAAGAGGAAGAAAAGAGACGTAATTATTGAAGAGGAAGATCGTAAAAAGAGAGACGTAATAATTGAAGATGATGACGACGACAGAAAAAGAAGAGATCTTAACAATGAAGGCAGGTTCAAAAGAAGCATAATAATTGAAGACGATGACGACAAAAGGAAGAAGAGAGACGTTATCATAGAAAGCGATTAGTTTTGAAACTAAGTCATAGAAATTTATAATTGCAACTACCCTGTATTAACAATAACATCAATCAACAGTTCTAGTATAGAAAAAATATTTCTGTTCACATTATTCAAGTTCCATCCTATTCGTTTCGTTATGCCCAAATATAACTACCTCCATGAAAAACTCTATTTCTTGCTTACTGGATGAAACCTATTGAAAAAATAATGAACGTATGGATAAGTTTTCTGAGTGAAAAACTGTTGTAGTTGAATTTTTCATGTTAGTATCATAAAACACTCTACTGAATACAGTTAAATAGTTCCAGTACTCAACCAGCCTTCCTTCTAATTTTGAATTTCTTTTAATTTCGATGAACCATAGATATTAGGAGTCTATGTGCCAACCATAGACCTATTATAAGTCTATGGTGCCAAAAATCAACAAACATAACCTGTAATTGTTGCCTGGTTTGTATGTAAATAAATAAAACAGTTTTTTTCTGATAATCCCCAAAGTACTGGAGTATTTTATATTGTGGAAATATACGTATGCAATCAAATTATCATCATGCAAAAGTATGAGAAGCTAGAAAAAATTGGCGAAGGTACCTATGGAACAGTTTTCAAAGCAAAAAACAGGGAAACTCACGAAATAGTAGCTCTGAAAAGGGTTCGCCTGGATGACGACGATGAGGGAGTTCCATCATCAGCGCTACGAGAAATATGCCTCCTTAAGGAACTTAAACACAAGAACATAGTTCGTCTTTATGATGTTCTGCACAGTGACAAAAAACTTACCCTGGTATTCGAGCATTGCGATCAAGACCTCAAGAAGTATTTTGACAGTCTGAACGGAGATATAGATCCCGATATTGTGAAATCCTTCATGTTTCAATTGTTGAGAGGTTTAGCGTTTTGCCACAGTCACAATATATTGCACAGAGATCTCAAACCTCAGAATTTGTTGATCAACAAGAATGGGGAATTGAAGCTGGCTGATTTTGGTCTTGCGAGAGCGTTCGGAATACCGGTTAAGTGTTACTCTGCTGAGGTTGTGACTCTTTGGTATCGTCCCCCAGACGTTTTATTCGGAGCGAAGCTTTATACAACGTCTATTGATATGTGGTCGGCTGGTTGTATTTTCGCAGAGCTAGCTAACGCAGGTAATCTTTGTGATATTCAATTCAATTCAAAACATTTATTGTTGACCCAAAAACAGTTTACAAAAGACTGGAACAGGGCCTACAAAATACTATAATTTAGCCTGTTCAACCAAAAATAAATTTTATAACATTAATAAACTAATATATTTCAAACAAAAAGCTAAATCTCACTGAGAAAATGACAGAAGTTACGGCACATTTTTTTGGTAGTATCAACTTTTACAATTTCAACAGGGGCTTGATTATATGAATGAATGCTGCCGAATATAGGTGAATGTAAACAATTTGTTTTTCTTGCCGAGTTTCTTCTTAGGTACTGATTTTTTCTTGTTTCATGTCGGTGGAAATTTCTGTTTTTTGTTAATTTTGTATTTGATTTTAGTTTTTTACTTTCTATATTGCATATAAGTTTGACTTGTTCAAAAAATATAATGTTCTTAATATTCATAACTTTGGTTTCTTTATATAATTGTTCTGTTGGTGTGAGATAGAGGTACTGATATATTATCTTTACAATTTTATTCTGCATCCTTTGAAGTTTTTGTAAAAGATATCCTGTAGCTACAGCCCAGCAGGGAACTAGGTATGATAGATGTGGTTTTATAAAGCTGTGATAGAGTAGCTTTCTAGTGTTGTCATTGAGTTGAGGGAACATCTTCTTATTGCACCTGCCATTGGAGTAATTTTATTCATTATATTTTGAATATGATTATTCCAGATAAGATTATTTGTGATGACAAGTCCCAAATACTTATACTCAGTAACCTCTTTCAGTCTTATACCATTTAGGCTTATTCTAATATCACTTACATTTTTGGTATTTTTTTTAATTGCCATATATACAGTTTTATCAATATTTATGTAGTATTTATTCAGGTATTTACTTTAGTCAACAATCTCAAACTTGAATTTTTTTTTAGGAAGACCGTTATTCCCAGGTTCTGATGTTGATGACCAAGTTAGACGGATATTTAAATTACTAGGGACTCCAACAGAAGAGACTTGGAGTGGTATGAATCAACTTCCAGATTACAAACCTTTCCCGCTTTATCAACCTAACATGAGCATGTCACAGGTGAGTTTTACTGCAATTCATTTTCGATTGTTAAAGTAACACACTTTTTTAAGTTTTTCACGATTTTCATTCAAAATATGTTTTTTTTTCGGAAAATGGTTTCATTAGTACACTGTGTCCCATTTTGGTTGAGACTGCACTGTATCTCGGCTATTATTAGAGGTAGACGCTTACGGATTTCGCAACCCTATATCATTTTTCTGTAAAACTTTCAAATCCAGAAACAGAAATTTTTCAACTACTTTTATTCCTGAAATACAGAGTGAAAACGAATATGTTCACTTTTGGAGATGTTATTATTTCTCAGGCCCTGTATTAGATAGAAAAAATAATGGAAACTGCTTATAATATACAGGGTTATTCACGAATATGGCTCTAAAGAATATTTTTAGGAAAGACACAAGATTCAGGATTGAAATTCTAAAGGTGAGCTTCAAGTAAGAAGACGTCTTCTCATATATTTTTTGAAGGTTCTAGAACTTCCGGTTTTTCCGGAAGTGACATCAACTTTTTTCAAATGGGAAGACCCATTTTTTATTGCCTAAATAGATTCTCCATTGAATTCTGAGTCTTTTTGATTCCAAAAGTTTGAATTTTCCTGAGAAAATTCTCTTTAAATGAGGAAATACGAGAAAAAATCTCAAAATTGAACTCTGTTGAAATATTTCATTAAAAATTCTCATTTTTTAGAATCTCTGAGAAGAAAGGTTGATGCTTTTTTTCCAATAGCTTGATTTTCAGAATATGATTCAGGAGGTCACAAATTCTTTGTGGAAGTTAGAAGTGACGAAATATCAAGAAATCGTTTTTTTCAAATTGGAACCCCATTTTTTCGAAATCTTCCTCAAAAAATAATACGCATACGTTCAAGACTTTTATCCCAAAATGAATATTTTTCGAGATATTCAGGAGAAACAATTTTGTCTTCAATTTTCAATCTCATTCCGAATGTGTTTTTTTACTGGAAAATAATTATTAGCGGTCAAGTGAAATTTTTGGAAATTTCTGTCACAGAGAAAATATTTTCTTATAGTTCAGACGCGTTCAGTTTTTCTTTAACTTTTAAAGCTCAGGATAACTTCCGCAAACTCTTAATTCTGGAGAATTTCTTTTTTGTCATGGTAGGGAAATTTGAATTTTCAGTAATGAAATTGTTACATGTTCTGTTAATTATTCTTTCAAAAGCATTAAAAATTATTACAAATAATTTTTTTCTGCATTCCTGAGAATTTTTTACTTTGACTTCACTACTTTTCACATTGAGACCTTTAAACCAATTGTTGCTATCGCATTACAGATGATAATTCAAGAACTTAACTATAGAAAATATTTTCTCGGTTACAGATATTTCAAAAAAATTCACTTGACCGCTAATCATTCTCCAGTGAAAAAATACATTCGGAATGAGATTGAAAATTGAAGATAAAATCGTTTTTCCTGAATATCTCGAAAAATATTCATTTTGGAATGAAAGTCTTGGACGTATGCTCCTATTATTTTTTGACGAAGATTTCGAAAATGCTTCGGAAAAATAGGGTTCCAATTTGAAAAAAAATGATTTTTTGATGTTTCGTCACTTCTAACTTTGACAAAGAATTTGTGACCTCCTGTATCATATTCTGAAAATCACGCTATCGGAAAAGAAGCATCAGCCTTCCTTCTCGGAGGAGAATTTTTAATGAAAAAACCTCGAAGTTGTCTGTATTTCAAGAGAGTTCAATTTTTAGAAGTTTTTTGTTCGTATTTCCTCATTTAAAGAGAATTTTCCAAGGAAAATTCAAACTTCTGGAATCAGAAAGACTCAGAATTCAATGGAGAATCTATTTATGCAATAAAAAATGGGTCTTTCCATTTGAAAAACGAAAGTTGATGTCAGTTCTAGAACCTTCAAAAAATATACGAGAAGTCGTCTTCTTACTTGAAGTTCACCTTTAGAATTTCCTTCCTGAATCTTGTGTCTTTCCTAAAAATATTCTACAGAGCCATATTCATGAATAACCCTGTATATTTTTACACAAAAGTCAGTGGCGTAGTCAAAATTTTTTTCAGAGAACTGTTTCAAGATTGTATACAAACTGTATTTTTCAAATGGAACACTGTATATTTTAACTTCAAATTTTTTCAATTATTTTTCTGAATAAATTGATATATCACAACCTAAACTTTAATAAATTTCAGCTTCAAAAAGCAGAAAAATCCATATTTATGTTTGTTTCTTTAATAGTTAGCGATGAATTCTTTCCTACGTGCATTTAATAATTATCTTTTCAAAACGCCTGATTTAAACCTATTTATTTAATTATATTTTGAACATAAACTCAAAATATCACTCTTCAACAAAAACTAAAAATCATGAAAACAAAAAAAAAATTAATATAACTATTAATATTTTTTTATGCATGTGTGGAAGAATTTATGGCCAACTTTAAAAAAAAACAAACATAAATATGGATTTTTCTGATTTTTGAGGCTAGAATTTATTATAAGTTCAGGTTGTGATACATCAATGTATTCAGATAAACAGTTGCAAGAATCTGACATTAAAATATACGGCGTGTTCCATTCGAAAAATACAAATTTTTTATCGTATATAAAAAACAGTGCTTTGAAAATTTTTTTAACTACGTCACTGACTTTTATGAAAAAATATCTATTGTAACTTAAGAAAGTTAAGTTAAAAGTGTTGCATTGTTTGGATATTTTATGCTGTTACTTTCACTCTGTAACAAAAGTATTTAAATTGACCAAAATTTAATTTTCATTCCTCCTAGGTTGTTCCAAAGTTAGGCAGAGTAGAGGAAGAGATTTACTTCAACATCTCTTAGTTTGCAACCCTTCTGGCAGAATGTCAGCTGAGGATGCAATGAGTCATCCCTATTTCTCAGATCTCAACCCGAGTATTAAAAATGACAGATGTGAGCGGACTTAAGCAAGTTAATATTCATCAAAAGACTGGGATTGGGGCAAAAAAAATTTCTTAGGCAGTAACGAATTATTTTAAAATCATCGATAATTAATGATTTATAGTAAAATTTTTTCTTCATAGTAGAAGATCCGAACCTGAATCGACCTTCACGGAGCTGATAATAGATTAACACCTATTTAAGAATGAATTTCGTGTATAAGAAAATATATGAAAAATAGATTGTCTAAAAAATCCTGGACAGAATATTTTTAATTATTTTTTGAAAAATAATTTTTCCAAATATAATTAAAAATATTGTGTCCATGATTTTTTCAGACAACATATTTTCAATATATTTTCTTATACTCGAATTTTTTTATAAAATAGGTTTTATTATTTATTTAGGTTCGGATCTTAGACTATTAGTTCTGAAAAATGTCGCAATACTTTTACATGATATGGTTTGTTCATTCTATTCAGCGATTGTTTCCTTTAAATATTTTATTCATGAAAGTGAGTTAATATTGATTTATTGTAGTTTTCTATATTTTTTTTACATATTTATCTAACCCTGAAAGTGGTAAAAGTTCTTTTTTGTATATAATTTTACTCTAGTCAATCAATTCCTTTTATTTCAGTGTATACTAAATTTGACCTAAATTTGCCTGAAAAACCAAGAAGTTTAGTCAAATTATTTTTTTTAGTGCCAAGTCTTAAGTTATATTCACATTAGAATTTTTTTACCTATTAATAAAATTACATCAAAATAAATCATGTGTAATTAACTTGAACTACTTTACAAGAGCTAATTATTTGTTCTATGGAAACTGAATATTTACAATACGAGAAAAAAATAAAATAAATGTGATCCTAAAAAACCAAGATTGCTATCTGACAAATTTTTCAAACATTCAAATGAATAAATGAAATCTTCGAGAATATAACTTTCCAAATACAGAGAGATTATTGAATAACATTTTCATTCAAATGAGATTCCGTATTATACGTTTCAATTCTTCCATTTCTTCAAATTATGTGCAAATATAATTTAATATTTATATTCTCAATTCACAGAGAGAATCATCTTTACCTTCTTTAAAGCAAAAAATATTTTTTGTGATGAAGTGAAATCACATTCTGAAAAACACATTGAATATATTCATCACAAAGAGGTTTGATTGCAAAATATTGCTTCATACAGCTCCTCTTACCAATAAACAATAAATAAAATTTTAGAGTACATTCCTGCAAGAAAATCTTGGTTGTAAATTAACAATTTTAGCTTTTAAAATTAAGCTCAGGAATTTTATTTCCCTTCACTTCAAACAATCATTGATTCTTAATTTGTTTTGTACTTTTTATTCAATCTTAAAGACGAAAATAGCTATTTTTATGTATAAATATATGTGTATATTCTTACCAGCCAACAGAAAATTAATATAAAAAAATTATTGCACTTCAGTAGTCGAGTAGTGATACAATATTGTATGATCTCATTATAAACATTAACAATAAATAACTTCCGAAATTACTCAATTGGTATTATTTTCTTATTACGTATTGATTAATTAATTAATAAACAATTAAAGCTTAGAATTGAATAAGTATTACAGCACTATCAATATAAGGCACAGAAAGGCATAGTTGGATTTTTTCCTAGAACTTTGTACAAGAGTTACATTTAGAAACTGATCTCGCATCTCCTAATCTTACAGTATCTTCATCGGATTGTTGCAAAATTCCGTTGTCATGTCTCCTCTAAAAAACCATATCAATTACAAACACATTTCCAAATTAATTTACTAATATTGGTAGTTTGATGAGCAGATATTATCATAAGAAGGCAAAGGGCAAAAAAATCTTCAAATTAAAAATTTAATTATGTCATTAACATTCGTCAGAGGTTGTTAGCTGATAAACACTAGGGAGTGATACTCTATATCAAATTACTCAAGGGCAAACTGTGAAAATAGCTCCCAAATTGTGTTGAAATTATAAATGATTTAATTTCAAACTCACCTTCAGTTCTGTTGCTAGATACAAAAAAGCTTCTTCTACATTTGTGTTCGATTTAGCACTAGCTTCTAATACAAAAAGGACTTCCGGCATATACTGGCACATAGCTTCAGCTTCTTCGAATTCTACTTCCCGCAAATTCTCTTCATCTGCTTTGTTACCTACCAATGCTAGAAGTACTGAGCTACCTGAATATTTCCTGACTTCATCTAACCATTTAGAAACAGAGAGAAATGATGACCTTTTTGTGATATCATAAACTATTATCACACCATTTGCAGATCTATAATAACTTTGGGTGATTGTTCTGAATCGTTCTTGACCCGCAGTATCCCATATTTGTAACTGAAATGAACAAGTTGGTGTTGACTTACTTTTCTATTCTTGCTGAAATACACATTTACCTTCACTTTTTTACCATCAATTACTAATGTTTTCATAGAAAAGTCAACTCCTATTGTGTTTCCATGACGCTCAATAAAAGTTCCATTTTTGAACCTTTGCACAACACAGGTTTTTCCTGTACCACAATCTCCTATCAAAACAATTTTGAAGAGAAAATCGAAATTTTCCTCGCTTGGAACAGCTACTAACGTCGTGGGATTTCGGGTTGTCATTTTTTCAGAATCAACAATGGATAAGGATATTCAGCTAGAGGAGATTTCAGCTTTTCATCAACACTTCAACTCATAATTCCATAAATATATTGTAGTGTTTAACTGAAATGGGATCACATTCCAAGATTCTACAACACCATAAAATAACATCCTTTTAAATGATAATTATTGCAGTAAACGTTTATTATGATCGTTCCACCCGTTCACATCATTCTCATCTCGATTATTATTATTCAACATCAACACAAAGCAGAATAAAAATAACTGAACTGAGAATGAGAGAGAAGTGCGCATTGCCCATTGTTCTTTTTCATTTTCACCATAGAAATACTAGAAAGGACAACCACAGAACTTAATTTGAGGAAAACTTTAGTCCACAGAACACTATATACAGGCCACAGAATATATTTCTAATAGATAGGTACTCTGTGGTCAGGCGACAGTCATAGAACATAGAATAGAAAATTTTTACAGAGATTACCATAGATATTTCATTTCTATGTTTATTCAAATTACAGAGTTTTTTCTACGACGTTGTAAACTGAAAAGATATTCTTCCATGATTGGCTATCTATTAGACGTTTCATTATAGAAGCCCATGGTATAATATTATCATACAAATAAAATAAATATGATTGAAATATAAAGTTATTAATTATCGTTTTATGTTATTACCAGATACGGTTCATCAAACCACATATGTCTACGTATTTTACTGTGAAAATCATCCGTACATGACATCAATTAAACCGAAAGTGGATCATAAAGTTGCTAATTGAAGGCTGTCAATTTTTGGTGGAATATTGTGGGAGTTGTTATCTTATATAGGAGTTTTCAAGGGCAACAACTATTAATAATATAATCTTTCGTCCTACATTATTTTCAACTAGTGAATGTAGAGGCACGAAAAATTGATAACTGAAATATTGAATCTGTTGATTTACTGGACAATACCTGACTTACTTGAAGGTTGAACTAGCATTAGAATGTACTAAAACAGAAAAATACAAAATAAACTTCTAAACAATTTATTACAGCAATACTCAGCACAAAACTCAACTAGAATAAGGACTGTTAAGATATATAAGTACTGTGAAGTAAGTATATAGGTTATACAAAACTTCAGCCATTAATATCCGGCACACAGTATTATTTGCATGGCAATTACATATTTCTATCTTGAAATATTCCTATAACTCGCTGATTTATAACAAAATACAATCCAATAATAGACACATGAATTAGAATTGTTCATATTTTTCTCCTAAATTATACATATAGGCAAATCGTTCACTATTTACGTCGTTTTTCATTTAAAATTTCATCAAACTTACAATACCTGCAATACAGCACCTCATGATATCAAATTCAGGAAATCATCCTAATATTCAGTCAAATTACACTGTTAAAATTCATTCATTATTCGAAGCGATGGATGATGGTCATAATCTTGAGAAATATGTCTGGTATAAGTGCTGGCATTCATAATAAAATTGAAATCTTTCAGTCATGACCATCACTTTAGGGGCTTACGAACACTTATCTGACAAATAAGTAATCTTCTGTGATCATCAATACTAATTGTCAAAACTGAAGGCATGTTAGAATGTCAAAATCTGTGGTGTAGGTGGAAAGTACAGGGTGATTCATTTATCTTGGTAACCCCAATTTTCTCGAAAACGTCCGAATATTTTTTCATTCTGTGAATGGCGTTTTGAACACGTCAATGTCGACTTGAGATGCGCATAAAAATCTGCGGAATAAATGAAGACGCCAGGCGTCGCGGCGCTATCAAAAATTTTTTCTCCAGGGACATACCTTTTTTATCATGTCATTCGAAAGATAATTTCATTGCGAATTTTTTTTTCGAATACAATTTTTATCGATTTCTAACCGTTAGCGATCTGCAGCGTGTTTTATATTGATTCTATTCCATTTATTTTTTTCTGTATTGTGGAAGTATGCCTTTATTTAGAGACATAGATGTGATTTTGTGATTCGAATTCAAGAAGGCTAGTTTTCTGGTCAAAGTGCTCCTTCAAATAAGATGAAATATGTGGCTACAGCAAGATGGGGCTTCATGCCACCACGCTGCCATTCTCAAGAGATATTTAGATCAAGAATTCGGAAAAAAATGGATTGAAACCAATGGACCCATCAGATATCGACAGACCTAACGCTCATGGATTACTTTCTGAGGGTTCCCCTTGAATATATGGTATACCAAACTGATTCTAATAACTTGGACTATTTGAAATCGAAGATAAGAAACGCATGTGCCCAAGTGGACCCTTATATTTTGACCAAAGTGATGAAATAACTTATGTATGGATCATAAGGGCCAGTATATAGAACATATGATTCGGAATTTTTCGTTTGTTATAAAAAAAATGTTTATTATCATAAGATATAATATTTAATGAATAAAATAATAGAAAAATAGTTACAGAGCCTCCGTCATTTTACGGAACATACTCAAATTTAGGTCATCTAGCCATTATGATCTATACACAAGTTAAATCATCTCCCTATTTCATCATAAGTTACTTTGGACAAAATATAAGGTTACATTCATTTTCGAATTCTTAATCTCAATATCTCTTCACAATGGCAGCGTTGTGACATAGAGCCCTATCTTGCTGTATCCACATATTTGATCTTATTTAAAGAGGCAGATTGTTTAGAAAACTTGCCTCCTTGAATTCAAGGCATAAAATCATATCTATGTCTCCAAATCAAGCCATACTACCACAATACAGAAAAAAATAAATGGAATAGAATCAACATAAAACACGCTGCAGATCGCTAACGGTTAGAAATCGATAAAAATTGTATTCGAAGAAAAAAATTCGCAACGAAATTATCTTTCGAATGACATGATAAAAAAGGTATGTCCCTGGAGAAAAAATTTTTGATAGCGCCGCGACGCCTGGCGTCTTTATTTATTCCGCAGATTTTTATGCGCATCTCAAGTCGACATTGACTTGTTCAAAACGCCATTCACAGAATGAAAAAATATTCGGGCGTTTTCGAGAAAATTGGGGTTACCAAGATAAATGAATCACCCTGTACATAACCTAACCTTGGTTAGATTTTGAAAATCCAGATTTTCATAATGCCCTATTGTCAGGTTCTTCATTTATTATAACCCCACGTCTTTGAATTGTGTAAAGGTAAACATTAAACAAGATTTCAAATATAAGTTGTCAATGAAATCTCGAAAAATCAATTAAGCTACAATGTTTGCAATAAATAAGTCTCATGATGTGATGGTACTTAAATTAAGCGTCTGAAATATTTTAAACAATAGAATCGATTTTTACTACAACGGTAAACTGAAATAAATAATATTAAATTATGCCAAGCCTTCAATAATAGCTCGATGAAAAAAAATAATAATGGTTTTCAGGAACTCAGTTCATGACATCCCACTTTGCACAGCCTAAATACTCTCATTAGCGTAGAAAAATAAACAAGGTAGAAAGTGGTCGACTAATTTAATTTTCAAGTTCTGAAGACCACTTTCGACACATTGAATCTTGACACATTTGCTTTCACTTTCCAGTTATACGAAAAAAATTTCAAAGCATTCGACACTCCGAAAAAAGCCGACTTATAGGTTAATTAACCTCTAATCCAAACACTTATTGGAACATAATACCAATGTATTCTGTAAGATAATGACTAATATTTCATAGAATAACTCAGAAATTAAAGAAGATACTAAATATTACAGCCACAATCCAGATTCATTCTTCTGAAATAAGTTCAATGTTGAAGCAAAAGTTTTCAAATCCTCTTTAGTAACCGAGTTACCCTAAAAACATCAAAAGATAAATTATACACATTATGATGTTTGGTTTAAAAACTACAAGATCAAGTTCGAATACAATAGATATTTGTTTTCTTGTTGGTTAATTCAAACTCATTCTATTGGTTGCTCTTCAAACAGAGTTTTTTCAGGTCGAATTACCCTCTTTTCATTCTGGTGTACATGTTTTAGTATTTTGTGTGTGATGTTGAAATATCTCTGATCGATTTGTGATGAATCAAAATTAAATTCCATCTCTCATATACGATTGAAATTCAGATAACCATTATGAAGCAATAATTGGAACCATTATTAAATATTTCTATTCCGCAAAAATTCCATTGAGGTACAAAATCAAAGTTTCTAGTTTTGAGCCTTTCTTTTATCATTTTAGGTTCGTACCGTAGAAGTTAGCTAGATACTTCTCAAAGAGCAAGAAGATTCTGATAGTAGTTCAAATAAACATAACCTCCTCTGTATCACATTAACAACATTTATCCCAGCTGCCATTTTCGAATAAGAAAAACGATAATTTCCAGTCAGTTCAAGTAAATATTAATCCTCGAAATCAACATAAAATTTCCTCTCAAACTTCTTGTTGCCGTTCCAACAAAATCATCCGAACAGAAATCGTCCATTGCAATTCAGCTCTGTAAATCTCCGCTCGAGGTTAGGTTGGCCCTATGCTTTTCAATGTACCTTTTTCTCGCCCTATGAATGAAGTTCTCCTTTCGTTTCTGCAGAATTTTTTCCCTTTCTTGGGATGACTTGGAGAACCTGCTTCCTAAACTCAACGTGTCTTCACTGGAAAATGATATAAATAGGTTAAGTCTTTCTCGACCGGTTATAATGACATCACAAGAGTCTTCCAGTGCTCCTTGATTCTCTTATTGATACTTCGTTTTGTAGTACCAATGTAGACTTTGCCACAGTCGCAAAGTATCCTTGTGAAAGTGGGTCGACTTTGTCTCTGGCAGTTCTGATCATTTGGCGAAGTTTTCGTGCAGGTTTATAAGATTAAACTCTACGGCGAGTTACAATCTTAGACAAAGAATCCTCTGGAACACTCTGTGATGTCAAATAATAACATATGTACTAGTTTTTTTCAGTTCCTATAATCTGGATTATACTCACGTCTCTACTGTCTCTGTATTGTATTCTTCCCAGTTTTTCGTGCTGATATCCTCATTTGTAAAAGCAGGTCTGGGATTTGAGGTTGCTGTAGGTCTTCTGACAGCTGTTTCCGGTTCCCTGAATATAGGGGGCGCGACCAGTCTTCCCTCGAGAACGTTTTCGACAGTTTGTTCAACGGATCTTGTGCTTCTTAAATCGTCCGTTATGACAGATATGGGTATGTTTGGAAAAAGTTCTTGAACCTGAAATTTAAATTAAATAGTAAACAATCGAGTATAAATATGCTATATTTATACTCAATGGTCCTATACAGGGTTTTGAACAAAGATAACTGAAAACAATGATGTAATAAGTGCTTTCAGTACTGAAATGAACTCATTACAATACTGAAATAGAGAAAAAAAGAGCGAGCACGTGTGGCACTCGAGGACTGCCGCGGTAAAGCTATTGCATAGAATTTATTCAAAAATAAGAAGATAATATTGTCGATTTAAAATGTTTATTTATCTTACAATACATGTAGGTTATTCAGGAATGTTTATCATTCCTGGTTTATGGTAACTGAAATAAGAAACATAAGTTTGAGACTTAATGTCTTCCAAATATCTGGAAAATACCGCGTCAATAGTGGTATTTTGTTGTGGATTCTTGTGGACCATTATTCATTTTTAAATTCAATTTTTCCGAAAGAAAAGTTGTCAACCGCTCTGATTTTTTATCAGCGAAGTTAATGTTGAAATCGCCAGTCAAGATAAGTGGAAATTTATTACCATTTGTACCAAGTACAATGTAAATTGCTACCATGACTATGTGTAGGCCATTTCTAAGTTTGCATAAGCATGCACAAATATCTCCAACAAATGAGCGTCTAACATTAACATCGCTAAAGTCTTCAATATTTATTTCAATATTCGAAGTCATAATATTAGTAACATTATTACTATTTTGGTAAATAGCTACCCCACCTTTTGGAACAGTATCTCGTTTGAATTGAACAATACAATTGAAATTAGGTATTTCAATCGGATTATCACGCGTCATGCATGTTTCGGTAAGAAGTAACACATTGGTTTGTCTCGTACCTGAATCTCGTAAATCGTATTTGTGACTATGTAAACTTTGGCAATTGAAAGTCATTATTGAAATTCCATCTCTATTACTAATGAAATCTAAGACACTTTGAGCTATCCTTCGAACACTATTTAAAGACAGTCTTCTGAATTCTTGCAACAAAGATGCAGTCAATGCAGCTTGCCTTCGATTATGATAAAACTTAAATGCAGAGTTATCATTTTTTGTCGTAATATACAATTTTTCAATATAAGTCACCCGAGAGAGGTATACTCATATACTATTTCGTCAAAAGTTCCTCCTTGCGACTTATGTATAGTTAGAGCAAGAGCTGAAGTTAATGGAAAATGTTTGCGTTGGGCTATACATTTTCTATCCGATGTTAATGAAATATTTGCCGTTCGTTATTAAATGGTAACAGCGAGATTCCCGACTCCATTTTGCACTGCTAGAGTGGCTGCACGCATCCGTCTAGTCGCAAGCACCCAAACACCGTGCCGAAGTCTGCCGAACTGAACCGACGATACACGGCTGTGTTAGGTTTTTTCGTTACGGCATTTCTACATTCGGTCGCCGCGCTCAAAGCCTGAGATAAAAGCTATGCAAAAGCTTAAAATTTCATTTCTGAAAACTACCTTCATCTACCTTCTATATTTTTTTTAATTACACTCATTGAAATATTTTGCATTAAATTACTTTTTATAATATATTTTAACATTCCTAGCATGATCATGTAACGTTTTTGTGATAATAAACCTTATTTAGATAATATGACGCCAAAGGATAAAATAAAACATCGATTTTTGAGTAATTTTGTTAACTTACCTGTCTTGCCATAGCATCGAGTTGGGAATTAGAAGCCAACGTTTCTTGTCTGACCAATTGGGCGTGGCTCACTTCCACGGAGAAGCTGGGTAACCAAGCAACGTATCTTGAACCTTAAATCAAAAAGCAATGATGAATAAAATAATCTTGTGACTGGTTATTTTTTGTTTGACTCACCGTCGAAATGGAAAAAGTGATTCAACTGTCTTCGTACGATTTGTGGAGGATCCATTTGCAGTTCTGGGGATTCTGTCCTTGTAACAGCGGGATTTTGTATGTTCAATGCCAATCGACAAGTCGGACAAGTTGTGTCTTGTTCTAGCCACGATAAGAGGCAAGTGCTGTAAAGTAAATAAATCACTCTTAAACAGGATCAAACAACGAACGAAAAAATTTTCTTTTGAATAACAGAAATAAATAGGAAAACATAGGTCTGACAATCTTCAGGCCTCATTTTCTATTGAGAGAAAAATGACGCATTCGACTCTAGATGCAATTTTTAATAGGAAAAATTTTGAGTATGTATGCGTGTTTTTAGAAATAAATTCACTGAAAAATTCTATATCACTTTCGCTCAAGAAAATTAATTTTTTTATATAAAAAGGAGTGATATCGCTTGATTTCAGTTTTCAAATGTAGAAACAATTTACTGGAATAAATGCAATTTTGCATATATGTACTTTTGTTCGATTAGAGATTTTTAAAAGTATATTCTAAAACAAGTTGCAGAATGGGCTCCTAATCCAACAAAAACTAATGTACGAATTGCCTTCTGCAACGAGTATTAGACGATATTTGCTCTATTTCATTCAAGTTTTGTGAAAAACTTCCGAAATTCAATGAAATAGTTATTTATGATACAAGTGATAATAGTGACGTTTTATTCTGTGAGTGAAAAAGTTTCAAAAAAAAAAATAAAATCACTTTTAACACAAATACCATACAATGTTTTTTGTACAACTGTCCTATTTTGATAATGAAATGGGCGAATTTGTAATGACAATAAACTTCAAAATGCATCCTAATATTTAAATAACCAAAAGGTTGTTGTGAATGGCAAACGTTGCCAACGTTATGATTACTAACAAATCAGAAAAGGCGCTGTCATTTGAATTTCGTTCCTGTCCAATTTTCGTCTTGGGTTTTTAACTGCTTGATGTGTTTGTAATAAAAGTGACGATTTGATTGTTCCTCTGGATATTGAAGAGTCTGTAAGAAGAGCAAATCAGGAACTCCTACCAAAAAATCTGTTCAACAATTTCCTGGCCTGGAGTAAATTGAAAAATGTGGAAGGGAACTTCAGTGAAACTGTTTTCCTGGCATACTTAGAATAAAAATCACAAATATGGAGTCCATCAACTTTGTGGAGCAAATTTTCAATGATAAAGTCAAGCGCCCTTGTTAGAAATGGTGTGGATGTTAGTAATTATTTTAAGGTAATAGCATATTTAAAACGGAAAAGTGAAGGATATCGTCCCAAAAAATCGAAAATTCTCACTCGTGAACAAGTTGAAAAGTTCATAAAGGAGGCATCAGAAGAGAAATACTCGATGGTTAAGGTTGCAATTATTTTTGGATTATTTGGAGCCTGTCGGAGTGAAGAATTGTGTAATTTATAAGTGGAAGACATCGAAATAACAAATAAATCATTGGTTATACAACTTCCAAATAGAAAAACGAGAGTCAGTCGTTCTTTCAGTAGACTATTTTCATAAGTACTTTGCACTGCGCCCTTCTATCATCAAACATCATCGTTTTTCCTGAAATACATGAATAATAAATGTACTGCCAATCCAGTTGGTATCAATACATTTGGGAAAATTCCATCTATTGTTGCCGAATTCCTCAAACTGCCAAAACCAAAGCAATATACAGGACACTGTTTTCGAAGATCCTCCGCTTCATTGCTAGCAGAATCAGGAGCAAATATTACGGATATAAAAAAACATGGTGGATGGAAGTCTACGACGGTAGCCGAGGGCTATGTTGATCATTCCATTGCATATAGAAATGTCATTGCTGAAAAAATTCTCCCAACCTCAATAGATTTTTGATCATCATCATCCAATATTGTACCGGTTTCTACAAGTACTGATGGTGCCGAGGATTCTAATAATGTGTTGCGAAGATCCCTAACGTCACAGGGCATTAATGTAAGTAATTGTTCTAGTTTCACGATTAATATTAATGTTCATAAGAAATGATTGTAAAATATTGATAATAAAAATTTTCAACTGGTGAATTTTTCTCATCTGATTTCATCATATGAAAACGGAGTGCTAAAAATATTTTCAACACTAACGTTACAAATATTTTTAACACGCTTCCACGTAAACAATCAATTTTAATATTGTTTGCTGTCATTAAAAGTGTCACCTTCAATGGCAGTTCTACAAAAAATTTCCATTATACGTCCTGGTAACATTTGTATTGTATCTTGGCAGTTGCTGGGACTGTTACGAAAATTGACAGATATATAACTGAAAACAACGCTGTAATGAATTCATTACGATACGGAAATAGAATAAAATGAATTTCGATAAGACTCACTTGTGAAACAGATGACCACAAGGAAGTTTACGTGCACTTTCCATTTTTTCCCAGCACACCGCACAGTTGTCAGAATTTTCAGACAACTCGGCAGAAGAGGCCATGGGGTAACTGAAACAAATTACGAATGAGAAAAATAAACGCTGAAACAAGTGATGAAAATTAATGTGTACATTAAGAGAGGACTTATTTCATGTAACGTTTCGCCTACATCTGCGGTAGGCATCTTTAGGGGATTCTTGGTCCTCTCAATCTGTCCCTAATAATCGTTGCAAGAAATATATAAATTCCCAAGAATCTCCATGATTATTCATTTTGGATCAGTAGTATAGCACACTCGCTCATATTATTTTTGAATGTAGATTTCATGAATACAATAAAAAAAATTCGGTTGCATTTGAAAAAATCGACTTTTCACATTTTCGTCAACACCTACTTTGATAATGAATATAGTACGACCTGTATATGAATTTTTATTTTTGACTGCAGAGAAAGAAACTTTAATATTATACCTAATGGAAACTTAAAATTCGACAATTTCTATCAAGAAATTTCAGACATTTGGTCGTTCAGAATGAGGCCAATTTCGAGTTGATTTTTCGAATATTCCCAGAATTTCCTTAGAAAAACTTTTTTGAGAGATTGAAACCCAGTTTATAATGGTGAAAAAGTAAGACAAGTGAATCACAAATATGCAATCAAAATTTTCCTACAACCAGTTTTTCGGAAATCATTTCACTTTTTCCGAAAAATTTCCGAAAATTCGGTTAACTGTCAGTTTATGTAGGAGCCGAAAAAATAGGATATTAAACATGCTGATTTTTTTGTTTATAGAATAGTTCTTTGGGAATGAACTGGTGAAAACTGCAAGGTACTATCTCCAGTGGTTTCGTTTTTATGAATTTTTCCGCGAAGGTTATTTTTCCGGAATTTCCATCGTCTATAACTTTTGACATAATTTTTTTTAAATATCTGTTTGCATATTCGTAATCTACGCCCCCGAATTGATAAGTTATGATATGATTTTAGTCTTGATCTGAGCAAAAAAAATTTCAATAATCGCAAATTTTTTCATGTATAATATGTACAGCGTTATTCACGAATATGGTTCTATAGAATATTTTTAGGAAAGACACAAGATTGAGGATTGAAATTATAAAGGTGAGCTTCAAGTAAGAGCTTTCGGTTTTTCCGGAAGTGACATCAACTTTCGTTTTTCAAATCCCATTTTTGGTTGCATCAATAGATTCTCCATTGAATTCTGAGTCTTTATGATTCCAAAAGTTCGAATTTTCCCGAGAAAATTCTCTTTAAATGAGGAAATACGACAAAAAAATCTCAAAATTGAACTCTGTTGAAATACAGACTTCGAGGTTTTTTCATTAAAAATTCTCATTTTTCAGAATCTCCGAGAAAAAAGGCTGATGCTTCTATTCCGATAGCGTGATTTTCAGAATATGATACAGGAGGTCACAAATTCTTTGTCAAAGTTCGAAGTGACGAAATATCAAAAAATCGTTTTTTTCAAATTGGAACCCCATTTTTTCGAAGCATTTTCGAAATCTTCGTCAAAAAATAATAGGAGCATACGTCCAAGACTTTTATCCAAAAATGAATATTTTTCGAGATATTCAGGAAAAACGATTTTGTCTTCAATTTTCAATCTCATTCCGAATGTGTTTTGCTACTGGAAAGTAACTCATTGGTTTCAATTAAAAAAAAATTATTTCTTCTGATTCTATTTTTTGAGATATTGAAACCTATCTATTTCTTTCTATTTGAAAATATAGCATGTGACTGAATATGTGAAACTTCTCTTTCGACGCTAATAGATGTCGCCACTCGTTATCTTTCACTCAGTAATCTCAAAACATTTGCTTCAAAGATTTGTTTCATGAAGATTTTGTCTCTGATTCATATGGTATACTGATAATGCCGAATAAGGCTGAGACCAGCTCATCTCTTCCCTCAGTGACAAAATCTGATTTCATTTCTCCAGCCTCAAGATGATCAGTATTTCGAATTTATGTTTCAAAAAGAACTATCCTTATTTGAAGAACTCACTTGAGCTCCAGATGGTTCCTGACCCACATGTAGTTCCTGTGCTTCTTGTACTTCCTCTTGATCTCCTGGAACAGGTATCTCATCTGCATGCAGATGACGAGGCTGGCCATCGACAGGAAGATGTTGCTCCAGATCAGCATGTGCACGTGATGGACGAAGTCGATCACGAGCGCCACCATCTCGAAGCTCAGCTCGATGTAGTAAACTACAGGGCCTCTACGTTCCCAGACCTTGTTCTCCTCGTTCGGCACCATCGGGAGAGCGCTCTCGTGGCGCATGTCGTAGAGGTGGAGGGCGTACTTGATGATGATGTGGAGGGTCCTCACACTTAGTAAAACGACCTGGAAAAAAATTTAATCAAAACCGGTATTCGAAAATTATCCTAACCTAACCTGAAACCAACTAACTTTGGGCCAAGCAAATTAGACTTTTGCCTGAAAATAATTGGTGGAGTTCTGGAAACAGTTTTAATAATTTGTTTTGGCTTCTAATAAGAGTAGTTTGAGTTTCGCCTCAATTTCCCAGTGGAGGGTATGTCGTGACGTTCGAAAAACCTCAATTTTAGGACTATTTTAGGTTTTTCTCGAATAGCTCCTAAACTAAGCACTTAATCAATAACATTGTTGTATTCAAAAGTGTTCAGCATCAAATTCTGCTTCTAAAAAGTATAACGATATTATATTTTGAACAAGTAGTTTTAAAGAAATCATACGTCGAAATATGTAAAATTTTTACACTTTTTGAAAAAACACATTTTTTCATTATAAAACTTATATCTTTGAAACTACGAGCTTTAGAACGAAATGTTTTAGAATGAGAGTTGCAGACCATCAATTTGTGATGAAAACGTAACCCACCCCCTACTATCCACAATGTAAATCGCAAATCACTGTAGATAATCCTACTGAGGATGCTGATCATTTAATCATAGCTAGTGCTGTTGAAGTTGCTCAGCAGTCCCATGACAGTGTGGTTATTGTTGGGGAGGACACTGACCTTCTTGTTATTTTGACTGCTCCAGCCCCTATGTGCACCAAATTTTTTTACTAAAGCCTGGCAAAGACAAGCAAGACGATAAATTGTCTATTCTCCCTTGCACTAGAAGTTCTTCTCTATTTCGAAAAAGAAGAACTGAAATTCCTGAAGACGTTTAAAATCAACTAAATCAATCATAACAACCAACGTGGGACTCATAAACTAATAACTAACAATGCAACTCGTTACTAAGAACAATATACATATTTTTATTACCCGTAAATACGTCCTTAGCGAGTGTTGTCGAGGTGCCGCTTCTGCTGAAGGGAGGCAAGATTAAATGAGGTTTTGGTTAACAATTTTTCAAACATCCCGTACCACAATAAATTTAATTGATTGAAATCATTCTTATAAAGGGCAATCATGCATTTCTTTCCTGCCACGTCGACCTTATCGGCAGAAGCATTAGATTTGCAAAAAAATTCTGCTGTTTCAGCAGGTTTGTATTGATTTCAGACGTCTTCAGGAATTTCATTTTTCCTTATCCGAAAAATGATGACGTAGTGTCGCAGCCATTAAAAGCATGAAGGAATAATATATTGCTATCGAAACAGATGAAAACTGCAAGGGGAAAAGACAACATCGTCTTGCTTGCCTTTGCCAGGCCCTAGTAAAAAAATGTTGGTACACATAGGGGCTGGATCAATCAAAATTACATGAAGGTCAGTATAATCCCCAACATTATCCACAAACTCATGAGACTCCTGAGCAAATTCAACAGCACTAGCTACGATGAAATGATCAGCATCCTCAGCAGGATGAGCTATTGCGCGATTTAACATTGTGGTTTGGAGGGGTGGGGTTACATTTTTATCACAATATGATGGTCTACAACTCTTATCCTATGACATTTCGTTCTTAAGTTCGTAGTTTCATGGGTATTTTACGTTTTATATTGGATAAATATGTTTTTTCGAAAAGTGTAAAAATCTGCCATATTTCGACGTATGATTTCTAAAAAACTACTTTTTCAAATACAATGTTGTCGTACTTTTTATAAGCAGAATTTAATGTTTAACAATTTTGAATATCACAAAGTTTTTGATTAAGTGCTTAGTTCTCGAGCTATTCGAGAAAACCTAAAATAATCCGAAAATTTCAAGGTGTTTCGAACGTGACGACTTACGCTCCACTAGGATTTGGGGCAAAGCTTAAACTACTTTTATTAGAGACCTAAAAGAATGATTAAAACAGTTTCCTGAACTCCACCAATTATTTCCAGGCACACCATTTTCTGAAGCTAATTTCCTTGGTCTCCCTGCAGAAGATATAAATTACGATGGTCTGTTCAAACACAAGAAAGAGCGAGGTAAACAACCAAAATTGTATACATGGTGTACCAAGTTCGACGGCCTATTAGCTTTTCTGGAAAACTGGACCTATTTGAAATCTAAAAATTGGGATTATGATATTGTTTGACATTATCTACCGAGCTAAAATATTCTTGAAGCCTGACCAATTTCTATCATACAGGGGATGAAAAAAATATTTTCAAAAATTTTTTTCTGTTTTTTTTTTGTTTCCAATTTCGATAGAGTATTCAATTCTGAATACACTGGTTTTCAAATCGTTACATTCTTCGAAATATTCTTCAAAATATCTAGGAAAAACTGAAGAAAAAGTATTTGGTATTTTGTTTGTTATTCCTATTCTTAATATCTCAAGCACAAACCGTTTTCAAATTTTTGAAGTCGAAGACTGGAAATATTGTACAATTCTAGAATTTTGAAAAACTCGTCACAGGGTGTTCCAAATGTTGGGTCGAAAATTGTGATCAAGATTGGCTCATAACTTTCGTTTTTCGAATTAGAATCCTATTTTTTTATGTTTGCGTTGGATTCTACGGAGAAAAATGATGATTATGTTCCGACATGTTAATGCTCCTAAAATGAATAATTCTTGAGTTATTCAGGATTTTCTGATTTCTGTCGTGAGTAGCGTCAAATTCATAAAATCTGTTTCACATCAACAATGATGAATAAATTCAGAAAATAGGTGTGTCACTAGTGACTTATTGGAATTATTAATCTTTTATGACCAAGGTCATTGTTGATATGGAACAGATTTTATGAACTTGACGCTACGTAGGAAATAAAATCAGAAAATCCTAAATAACTCAAGAATTATTCATTTTAGAAGCATTAACATGTTAGAACATAATCATCATTTTTCTTCGCAGAATCCAACACGAACATAGAAAAATAGGGTTCTAATTCGAAAAACTAAAGTAATGAGCCAATCTTGATCCCAATTTCTGACCCAACATTTAGAACACGCTGTGACGAGTTCTAGAAATGTACAATATAAATAGTTTGAGTCTTTCACGACCGGATATATTGGTATTAAAAGAATTTTCCGGGCTTATTGGCCGTGGTCCATTAGGAATAATTTCACCTAACGTTTCGAGGCATCTTCAGAGGATTCTCGGTCTAAGGTTATAACTCGAACGCTGAATTTCTAACACTGACAGTGTCAGCTTAAATCAGTGATATTTCCTGAGATGCACGGCATTTTAAAGCCTTAACATTGTATCTGTTAACACTCTCTATCTTCTCAGATAACCCCTTAACGTATGGTATCATAGAGGTTATCGTTTAAGTTGTTTCAATGTTTCGTTTTTGTTGTGACACAGAAAGTAGCTGTAAGTACCCTCTCTGGATATAAAAAAAAATTTGGGTCACAGGAATAATATTATCCGCATATTTGAAAAAATTAATCGGTAGCGTGAAGAAGTCAAGCGGAGGCATGCCGAAACGTTGGCGAAAACATCCCCAAAATTCGTCCAACAGAAATTCAATCTCCATCACCAAACATTCAATGCACTGGTGAAACTACCCAATCAGTATTGACGAAAATAATGTATTCAAGGTTTCAATTTGCTGCAATTCTGTACCATAATATGCTAATATGCTTTCATATTATTAACTTCTGAGTTGCACTCCGTCAATTAGCGTTAAACTAACGATCAATGTATCCTTTTAAAATAACGATCTTGAAACAGATTCCAGAAATGTAGCATTATGATGCAATTCGTCAAGGAATTAATTGTGTCAGGGATACAACCGAGTGCATTGGAGTATCCATAATTCGCATTCACCTCGATCACAATTAGGTAAGCTCGCTCGTTCACGACTAGCGAAGGAGAAGAATTATTCGTAATAGTAATACAGTAGAACCTCGATTATCCGAGCTATTGTGGACCGAGCCTACTTCGGATAATCGAAAACTCGGATAATACGGACTTTATAAAATAACTTTGAAAAAATATGATATTTTTAATCAAATTGAGTTTTATTTACGTAGGCAGTTACTAAATAGATAAATAAATACATATATTATATAAAAATAATTTGCAAGTATGTAGATATGTTCCTTAACAAATGACAAGTACAGACATCTCGCAGGGCGAGCAAAGTTTGACCTTGTGATATTGAACTATCCTGTGCTATCCACGCGACTCGGATAATCGCGACCTCGGATAAAGCGGGCTCGGATAATCGGGGTTCTACTGTAATATGCAAAACCAATCAATAAAGTGCAATTTTCACAATTTCATTTACGATTTCCCAACCGCGCTGGCAATTTCGTAATTGCGAGGAAAAGCGTGTAATGTTCGCTGCATTCGAACGAAATGTAGATGCGATAACAGAATTACGAAATAACGAGGAAATAAACTTTTTTCTTCAGGTTCTTGGTTCCTTGTCAATACTCTAATTAATCATCAAAAATGTTATCATCGATTTAAACTGATATGACATGATTAGGTCAAAGGGAAGTAGTTCAAAAGTTACCTCTTCTATTTCACCAAAGGCATCACTTTAGAAAACTCAGAATTTAACCGGAATATCTAGAAAAGCAATTTTTATTTCAAGTTGATTTATGTTCATTGAACAAAAAGTATTCTTTCGAGGATCTCTATTATGACATGATTTAGTCGAAGTGAAATACACTGCGCAAAAAAATTAACGCACATTCTGAAAATCTCAATTTTAATGAAAGTTAACTCTACATTGACTTTATAACTTATTTTTTATGTTTTCTCGGGAAGGTTTTGAACGAAACAAGACACATTAAATGGAAGAAAAATTCAGGATTTCATCGAATCTTATGTGAAAGAAGAGATATGAACAATTTTCAAAATACTGAAATGCTGATAAGTGATTTAATACTCGGTATTTCCACCCCTAGCGTTAAGTACAGCTCGGCAACCACGGTTCATACTCAAAATGAGTGATCTTAAAATGTTCTGATCTAATCCTTCCCAGATTTCTCCAAGTTGGATTCCTAAGTCATTAAGAGTAGCTGGATGATTTTCTGAACTTCTCAGCCTTCTATTGAGGTTGTCCCAATAGAATCCTCAATCGGATTGAGATCTGGACTTCATGCTGGCCATTCCATTCAAGAGACTTCAACCTCGTCAAGGTACTCCTGAACGATGCGCGCACTATGGGGTCTGGCATTATCATCCATAAAAATGAAATTTTCACCAAAGTATGGGACAAATGGCACTACATGCTCTTGAAGAATGTTCCTTATATACTTATCAGCATTTATAGCTCCATTATCAACGACCACTAGGTCTGTGCGTGCAGCCAAAGATATTCCACCCCATACCATAATCGATCCTCTCCCGAAACCAGTAGTATTCAGGAAATTGCACTGAGCATATCTTTCATGTGGACGTCTGTATACAAGGGAACGTCGATCACAATGGTAGAGTCAGAATCTAGACTCATCTGTGAAGAGAACTCTTTCCCAATCGGCCTCTTCCCAATGGATATGCTTCGATGGCTGGGGTAAGAGCTGGGCCTCTTGCCGCGACACGAGGCCTTGAATCATATTCTTTGAGGCGATTTCTTATTGTTTGAGTGCTAATTTGCACCCACCTGAGTTGCTAATTTGCAGTTGTTACCCGTGGTCTACCCTGTCCTGGTCTTCGGACATTCATACCTGTCTCCCTGAATCGCTGCAACATTCTGGACTCACTTGTATGGGAAACTCCAAACCTTTCTGCAATTCTTGTGTATGTCCACCCTTCTTCTCGCAAAACTACCGCTTGGGCACATTCCTCTTGGGTCAAATTGCGTGATTCGCGTTGCATGGCGATCGAGTGTAGAAAATCAAACGAAAGAAAAACTATTGATCACTAGAATTGATCGAGAACAACTGATTTCAGAATGAAGCCAATACATTCAAAATCTGATAATATCATCTTTTTTTATTGTGGCTTGGAAAAAACATCTGTATTGAAGAAAAACGTTGAAAGTGGATAACATATGCATGCATTATTCTAATAAAAATAATTATCATTGGGAACACCTTCAGTTGTAGAATAAATTTGAGATTTCCATAATGTGCGTTAATTTTTTTGCGCAGTGTAGTTCAAATGTAAACTCTTGTATTTCATCGAAGGCACTTGAAAATCACAGAATTGGATCCAGAATATCCAGAAATGCAATTCTGTTTCAAGTTGACTCGTGTAGAAAAATTCGATCACACTCTCTCGAGGTTCTCTATTATGACTTGATTAGGTCAAAGAAAAGTAGTTCAAATGTGACTACTCAAATGTCACCAAGAACAGAATTCTGCAAGAAAATTTAGTTTTTCGCTCTCAAGGTACAATGGTATCAATGAAAAATTCAATTTTCTCACTTACCTCTGCAGACATGAATGCAAAAGTATTAATGCCTCCGAAAAATCCCACGAAAACTGCTACGAGTAACATGAATCCAGATAGGGCGAATATCACTCCTAACAATGCCAGCAATTTAGCGTGGCTCCATACTGGAGTAGTCGGAGAAAACGAAAGCTGAAAAAAAAATTGTAAACCTTCAATTTTTGACGTAGTAAAATTTTCGAGGTACAAAATCTGTAGCGATAATCTTGCAAGGTTATCATAAGTCTAGAATTAAACTTTATTGACAAACAAAGACAAGAGTTCTGCAAAACTCTGTTTCTATAAAAGACTGTTATAGTCCAGTAACTTTGTCACCTGAATGTATGGGGTAGTATGCGTCAGATCCGGTAGTTCTGATTTTCTGCAGACTTGTTTATTATGTTGGCCTTATGAATAATCCAAGTTTGTGACCTCGAGCGTTGAACGCAACTTTGTCAAAAATCGAAAAAACCGCGAAAAAAAAAGTTTTTTTTTCAAATTTTGGCGAATATCACCCTGCAGAACTGGTTTTTGAAAAAACTTCTTCTAGACGATTTCAAATAGGACTAAATTTCCTACAATATGATACCCGAACTGTCTCTGTAGACCTAATTGTTTTTCATATACAGTCTTTCAAAGCTTATCATTTTTGTCGAATTTTACAATTTTTTGCAATTATGTCGTTTTTACTCTGATTATACCATCGAAGCCCTGTACTTTCATGATATGATGTTAAAGAAGTAAATGGGGAGTGTTCAAGATGATGTTTGAGCTAAGCGGTGTAAAAAAGATGAGTACACCAAAAGCTAATGAGTTACTGGACTACACCATTTCCAAATGTAATTCAGAAACCGTCAACTCTATCTCAGATTGGTCACTTCAATTTCAGAAAGCGGCAATTGAATTTCAAATTAGTCAATTGAATATCGAAAAACATCAAATGTAATTCAGATTAGTCAATTGAATTTCAGAATATGTCATATGGAATTCAGATTAGTCAATTGTATTTCAGAAATCTTAATTTGTGATTCAGAACGTTCGAATATTATTTGAATTTCAGTCGGATTTTGAGTCATATATTACTCATTTTCATAATGGTTATAATATCGTCAATCATAAATCATATTCAATCAGGTATGTTTCCATGTATGAATAAAACCAATATAATCTGGTGAAATCTCTTGGTACTGGCTCTTTCTTTTCTTCAACACTGGATTTTAGTAAAAATATGCTAAACCTTCTGAATCGATTCCTCACCTAACACCGTAGCTTCAGGAAGCAGATAACACCTAATGAAAATTAGTCAAATTGAGTACATATTTAATTGGAGATGCAATTGACAACAGTGTCTGCAGCTGGTGTATTAGCCATGGAGAGACTACGAGGTTCATTCACAACACTTTCAGAAAATGAAGGGGTTGAGGGTTAGTTGCAACAGTGGCAAGATATGAGGAACCAGTTATCAGATTGAGTGATCGTCTGTGATAATGCTGCATGCCATTTGAGATTGGAGACCGTAATCACCCAAACAGTAGCTGCGGATGAGCCTTTATTCTCCCATGCTCAATCCAATTGAAATTTTATGGTCGAAAATAAGAACTCACGTAAAAACAAACCTCAGAATTCGAAACAGTGTACCACTGGGGGGTCATTGAAAAAGACTAACATACCTGGAAAATATTATGGACCGAGTTAAGATGCAATTGCGATGGCAGACATTCCTGTATGGCTTCAAATTTTTTCAGTTTTGTGTTAAAGATTGAATGTTTCACATGAAAATTAAAGTTCATTCATTATCATTGTTTTATTTCTGAATCACCTA
Organism: Hippodamia convergens; assembly: GCA_038502775.1. NCBI lineage: Eukaryota > Metazoa > Arthropoda > Insecta > Coleoptera > Coccinellidae > Hippodamia > Hippodamia convergens. The sequence continues at coordinate 18,607,997 of CM076607.1, read as the reverse complement.
CAATTATTGATATTTTCTGAAATGCAATCTGGTATCAATGTGCGAATGAAATGAATCCCAAATTGTCATTTCTGAAATATAATTGACCATATCTCAAATTCAATTGAGTGCGTTATCTGAATTACATTTTATGTTTTCTGAAATACAATTGATTATTTCGGAAATTCAAATGACTAATCTGATATACATTTGATGTTTTCTGAAATTGAATTGACTTATCTGAATTTCATATGACATATTCTGAAATTCGAATGACGAATCTGAATTACATTTGATGTTTTCTGAGTGTCAATTGACAATTTCTGAATTACAATTGGAAATGGTGTAGTTAAGCAAGGGTAGATGACACACCATCCATACTAATATTATAAATGTGAATGTCCGTGTGTTTGTTTGTGTGTTTGTTTGTCCTCTATGGACTCAGGAACCAGATGACCGATTTTGATGAAACTTTCACCGTTGATTGAAATATTCTTGGGAAGATACCCAACCATACGGGACAAAACGGGTGCAAAATTAAAAAGACGGATAGATGGCGTATTGTGTTTTACCTAAAGACACAGAGATGGCGCCGCGCAACTTCTCTAGCAAAAAAATTGTGACTAGAGGCACATAGATGGCGCTGATTCATAGCTATCCCAAAAGACAGAACCATAGAGTAAGGAAGAAAATGAGATGCAACTCTTTGCTTTCTTTTCCCATATTTTTGGTTATAATTTAAAACTTTTGACATAATAACAAAATATTAGTGTTCTGTGAACAAGACGGTGAATCAACGGTTTAATAGGTATAGGGTTTATTCATATCCGATATATATATGACCATTTGTCTTCGAGATTTCCGATTTTGAATGCAAAAAGATCCTTTTTCACTCAATTACTACACTACTGATCGCCTAGCGAGCCAACAGGCGGTTTCTGTTTTAGCAGAAAATTTCCTACAAAAATCTGATATGCTTAATTAACGTGAATAAAGACCAAAAAAATGCAATTTTTTGGTTAATGGATTATATCTTCGTCAATATTGAGGGGAAATCTTAGGTTATGAGGAAATTTTACAGCATGATGTTCCCCAAAGATCTCCCTGATTCGGTAGATCGGTGGACCGATTTATGGAAATTTTGAAAAAATTAACAGAAAATTTTTCATTCGAAATGGATATCTTGAAGACAAATGATCAAATTCGAGGAACGTAAGAAGCAAATAGGAGCTGAATAAACAGGCTATGCGTCCTTTGCATCGGTCTAGCTCGAAAAAATTTCCTGAATCATCCGAGGATTGTATGGCTACCAAGAATCCGCAAAATTGTGAACTAATGAATTGAGAAACTAAAATTTTCAAGCTTCGAAAGTAAGTGTATTATCGTTGATTGTAGTAGTATACTTCAATAAAAAATATTATTCAAATTGAAGAGTTTATTGTTTTCTCAATTTTTTTTAATGTTTCACTCAACTCAAGAATATTAACGTAAATTCGAAGGAATCGAATCCTTTCATCTGAAAATTCCAACGAATCCTTAAGGTGAAATCAAAGTTTTATAATACCGCCGTCTTATAAAAATTAAAATTCCAAACTCGACTATTCCTGTTTGAAATTTAAGTATCATGTTGGAAAATTTGAGGGCTATCCTTAAATTTCATCAACAAATATTCAAGCAAAATTTTATCCTAAAAACGAATTTCATATTTCAACAGAATATTGAGTATCAAGAAAATATATAAAAGACGAAGTGAAGGTACTCAAATCGTTTTTTGAAGTACGCTCAAATACTAAGACAAAATGGAACATCTGTTCATCATAAAAATTCCACATCTGGTATTACGACTCGTCCAAATCGGGTTTCTGTTTGAAATTTACCGAGAGTTGAGAAATCCAGAAATCTATGTTTTAAAATACATTCGGATTCGATATTTTGCGAGGGCGCCACATTACGGCAGTGAATTGATAGACGAGGGATGCGAGGGGAAGGAGGACTGAAAACACATTGGTTGGGTATCTTCCCAAGAATACTTCAATCAACGCTTTCACTATATTGTAGAGAATTTTTTTTGGAAGGTTTTCATGTAGGGTTCATCCCTATATAACGAAGAAATAAGAAAAAATATCGATTTTTCATGATAAATCCCGGTACTTTCCGGCTTTTACATGCGACGCTGCGTAAAGTATAAGAGATAGAGAAACATGGTCAGAGACAATTTTGTAGAGCTCGAAAAGTTCTATAAAAAAGTCTCGACTGCATATGTCTAGCTGCCGAAGACAACCCACGATAGCCATTTTTAACATTTTCAATTCAATACAAAATAATGGTCAATTTGAAGAGGCCTTTTGACTGGCATGGAATGAATCAATATAAAAATGAATGTGACTGCTATCTGCGGCATTTATTCCTGATGAAAAATGCATTTTACAGTATAGTTTTCTAATGGATACTTTGAAAGTTACGGTAGGTTGAAAGAGTGTGAATTTTAGCAAGAAATTATTGAATCTATACGCGACATCGTTTTGTCATGTATACATCTTTCCTTCGATACGATGTTATGAATGTGGGGTTGCGGACCTATCAGTACCGTTTTAAATTGAAATATAACGCGAGCGGAGCCGCGGGTATGAACTTGTAAATTCATAAAGCACAATCTTGGTGGATGGTTTACTCTATTCTACCATTTGGATAACTCTGAAGAGCACTTACATATTCGAACCTGTCATTGCTGAGCTGCGACAGCAGATGCAGGAAGCCAAGGAGGGAGAACCAAGAGCACCAAAGCAGCACCTCGTCTATGTACTGGACGTTTATGATGCCGAATACGAAGATGAACTTGTAAAAAATGAAGTTCCAAAACTTGTCTTTCAGGTGCTGCTGCTCCGACACTCGGAGCTCGCCGAACACCAATTTTTGGATGGCCGTTCCTATCAGAATCAACCAGCAGAACGCCATGTTGATCATCGTCTGAAAAAAAAATTGGTCCGATTATTTTTCGCCACTCTTGAAAATAAAACGGGATATCCGGTGTGGAAATGCCAAATGGAGTAAGTTCATAATTTTGGGGACTGGACAAAGTGGGAAAAATTGGTGATACATGGACTACGACTTTTTAACTCGAAGAGGATGCTTTTGGTACATTTCATGGTGTACATAATCGCACTTTGTAGAGGGTAATCCGAAGCTTTTTGGGCCAACTTCTAGTGTTGGGTAGTACACGTTTTAAAATTGTGTTCGTAAGAGGAGCCTCACTTTCGTACTGAAGCGGTACAGTGTACCACTTCCAATGAGGCGAGGCGTTCCGGGCGTTCATGACGCGATAGGCAGTCGAGACAAAAATGTTCTACTACATACTGAGTCACTGTGTCGCTCGCAACTGGACCGATGCAAAAGGGGGATAACGTCATTACCAAAGATTATAGAGTACTTTATAATCTTTGGTCATTACGTTAGACGTTAGAGTTGAAGCGCTCATTGTGGGGCAAACTCTCTGTATATTCGAAGGTAGGTAAGAGCGGTCAAAGGAGAAACCTCTGAAAAAAACAACCCTAATTTTGTTATGAGGAATAACCACAAATCTGGTGATTTGTGACCAGACACACTAGTGAAAAGGAAATATGACACCATGCGTAGAGACATGTTATTCTGTGATTCAGCCTACTTAATACTCAATAATTCAAATTTCACATACAAACATTATTTTTCATGATATCTGAATGAATCTGAGGGCGATGTATGGTATATTTCTGAAACGGGAAAAAATGGCGATTCTATCTAAGCCATTTCGAACTATTGATTCCATAAGAAAAAAACACAACTTTATGTTATAGCTCAGCAAAGAAACCTCTCGGGAAACAACAAAGTACACCACTCGATTGCTATGAAAAAGTGCCTGTATAATGATTTCATTTCAACATCTTAGCACAAACAGAAACGGAGATAATGGCCAAAGTTGCAATCGCTAAAATTTCAATTTTGGCCTATAACTCGAAAACAAAAGAAGATAGAGGAATTCAGTTGATGGCATCATCAGTTTCTCTGAAAAAGACCACCGTAACGTGTCATTCATTTTCCTCTACCTTTCACGGTTAAAAAGTTGTAGTTCAAGTATCACCAATTTTGACCACCCTGTACAGGGTGATTCACTTATCTTGGTAACCCCAATTTTCTCGAAAACGTCCGAATATTTTTTCATTCTGTGAATGGCTTTTGGAACAAGTCAATGTTGACTTGAGATGCTCATAGAAATCTGCGAAATAAATAAAGACGCCAGGCGTCGCGGAGCTATCAAAAATTTTTTTTTTCCAGGAATATACCTTTTTATCATGTCATTCGAAAGATAATTTCATTCTGAATTTTTTTTTGCATACACTTTTTATCCATTTCTTACCGTCAGCGATCTGCAGCGTGTTTTATGTTAATTCTATTCCATTTATTTATTTCTGTATTGTGTTAGTAATGAAGACACTGGTCTGAATATGATATTCGAAGTAGAATATCGATTTCTCTCGGGTAACATTCGAATGTGTAAAATGAATTTCTCTAATTCTGCGTTCATTCTGCCAAATCGTGCAGGACTATCTCAGTTTCACAATGATTTCACGGTTTCATTTCATTATTATATGAGCCGGTCAGAGGAATAGTTATTCATGATATGAGTGTTAAAAGTGACGTTTTATTTTGTGAGTGAAAAAGTTTGTGAAATGAGCGGAGCGAACTGAACAATTTCACGAACAAAATAAAATTACTTTTAACACAAATACCATACAAGGTTTTCTGTACAACTGCCCTATTTTGATAATGAAATGGGCGAATTTGCAATGACAATAAACTTCGGAATGCATTTTAATATTCAAATAATGAAATGGCATACGTTGTCAACGCTGTCATTTGAATTTCGTTCCTGTCCAATTTTCGTCTTGGGTTTTTAACTGCTTAATATATGTTTGTCGAGAGTCTAATTATTAATAAAAGTGACGATTTAATTGTTCCTCTGGATATTGAAGAGTCTGCAAGAAGAGCAAATCTGGAACTCCTACCTAAAAAATTTGTTCAGCAGTACGATATTGCATATAACAATTTCCTGGCCTGGTGTAAATGTAAAAATGAAAAAGGGAACTTCAGTGAAACTTTTTTCCTGGCATACTTAGTAGAAAAATCAAAAATATGGAGTTCATCAACTTTGTGGATTAAATTTTCAATGATAAAGTCAAGCGCCCTTGTAAAAAATGGTGTGGATGTCAGTAGGTATTTTAAGGTAATAGTATATTTAAAACGGAAAAGTGAAGGATATCGTCTCAAAAAATCGAAAATTCTCAATCGTGAACAAGTTGAAAAGTTTATAAAGGAGGCACCAGATGAGAAATACTTGATGGTTAAGGTTGCTGTCGGCGTGAAGAATTGTGTAATTTATCAGTGGAAGACATCGAAATAACAAATAAATCATTGGTTATACAACTTCCAAATACAAAAACGAAAGTCAGTCGTTCTTTCAGTATTATTGGGAAGTATGTAAACTATTTTCATTAAAATGTCACTTTTAATGGCAGTTGTACAAAAAATAATTTATTATACTAGTACAGAAAGTACATTGAAACACTCGTTCATTCAAAAACTCAAAACGTTTTTGGATTTTGAACTCCTAGAACAACAACAATACCTTCAGTAGTTGCATTATAAATAACTATTATGCATGTCCAGAATTCGTTCAAATTTATGTGTTTGAATATTTGTGGTTGGAATGCTGAATTTTAATCCGACAATTTCATTAACATGCAATTGGCCTCATTAGCAGTTCAAGCTTGATTGCAGCCTATTATTAGTTGAAAATGCAAAATGAAAAAAAATCGCGATTTTTATGATAATTGTAAAAATTTTCAAGGGTACTCGAACTAATTTAATTCGGAACTTTAAAATTCATAAAAGGTGTTTAATCGTTCTTCATCTAATACCGGATGATCAGAAAAGATCGAGGAAAAGATATACTAACTGACGAAGAAACTGAAGTATCCAGAAGAAGCTGTTTGAATTTTAGATTCTTTATCTGGTGAAACATAGATAGTATATATGTAGAAAAGATTGAATGATTAAAATTTGGAAGCAAAAACGAAGGGTTTACAATTAAATTAAATTTACACTCCCTAACACGTCCTGTCATTGATGCTAGAAGATGGTCTATTTCTTCTCAAGGGATAGCATCCCAAGCTACCTCTACTTTATGCCCTCTACTCATGATGACCCTAACATTGTCTATGGGCGAAAAATCATGGGATCTGGGCGACCATGGCGAAAGATTCACATGAATAGCTTCAAAAAAGTTTAAACTAACTAACACAATAACCAATTTTAACATTTCCAATTCAATCCAAAATAAGTTTCCTTTTAAAGTGAACCCTAAAATGAATAATTCAAAAATGATTGTGACTGTTATCTACGGCATTTATCCCTGATGAAAAATGCTCTTCACAGCATAGTTTTCAAAAGAATATTTCGAGAGATATGACAGGTTGGCGAAATACGAATTTGAGCAAAATATAATTAAATCAACGTGTACGCGAGAACACTTCGTCACGTGCTACCACGATGTTATTATAGGAGGGGTCGCGATCATTTACATTCAGAATAGGATGATAAGAGTAGCTGAATCGAGGTAATAAGGAATTTAAGAGTTGACTTTTTTCGAGAAGGTTGCGCAAATCTTTCGATAACTTGAGTTTGTTTCTAATTTCCTTCATCGTGAGAGTTTTTTGATACAGCGCTAGCTTTGGTTTTTTCTGCTGCTGAATATTGTTGCCCTGTTTGGTTGAACAGTATTCATGTGGAAAAAATTGATGCTCAACAAAATTTTTCTATGAGGATTATTCTATGGTATTATCAAATCTACACCTACTCCTAGGTTACCAGTCCTCTCAAATATCACACCTCCTCATATTTGCACAGAGACAACAACTAATTTTGGAATTGTTGCGATCAGGTTCTTAGCCTCATCACATTGAATCAGGGTTCAATAAAAACTTAAAACAGGGCCAGCATTTGTGGATTTATGAGCTGCATATGATACAGTATGGAAAGATGGATTAATTTATAAACTCTATAATCATTTAAAATGTAGAAAAATGGTTAGACTATTGGAAAATATGTTATCCGAGTTTTTGTCGATAATAATAGTAGTAATTTCGAAACTTTGAATAATGGTCTTCTACAAGGTTCAGTTTAAGCACCTCCTTCATTCTATTTATATTTGTGTGACATTCCAACTACTTCTTCGAAAAAATTTATTCATGCTGATGATATTACTCTGGCTTTCCATCATTCTAATTTTCAAACAATAGAAAGTACCCTTTCCGCAGATTTGGATATAATGAAAAATTATTTTTTAAAGTTGCGTTTGTGCCCGAATTCAAATAAAACCGAGGTTTCATGTTTTCATTTAAATAATCATCAGAAATATAGAAAATTGAGTGTAACTTTCGGTTGTTCTTCCTTAAAACATGATTTCAATCCTAGATACCTAGGAATCAAACCTGATTCCTCTCTAAATTTCAACGCCTATTGAGATGATCTGCGTTTGAAGCTTAAAACTCGAAACAATATTCTTCAGAAACTAGCTGGTTCCTCATGGGGCACTGATGCAACAATACTTCGTACGGCAGCGCTAACTTTGGTTTTTTCTGCTGCTGAATATTGTTGCCCTGTTTGGTTGAACAGTGCTTATGTAAAAATTGATGTCCAACTGAATTGTTCTATAAGGATTATTACTGGTACTATCAAGTCTACACCTACTCCTTGGTTATCAGTCCTCTCAAATATTGTCCATATTCGCAGAGACAACAGCTTTGAATTTTTGGAACAAATTCCTTTCCACTTATATTCCAGATAATAAGGTCCCCAGATTGAAGTCGCGTAAACCTTTTTGGTCGAATTTTCTAATTGATATGAATAGGAGCGACGAGGAAATTTGGCAATCTGAATGGAATGTATCAAATTTTTTCAATAAAAATCTTATTTCTGATCCTTCCATCAGAGATCCTGGTTTTGACCTTCCCAGGAGAATATGGTCTGTTCTAAATCGTATTAGAACAGGCCATGGACGATGCAACAGCATGCTCTTCCGATGGAATTCGGTTGAGAGCCCTAGTTTTGTGAGTGTGGGGAAAATGAGGAGACTATAGAACATCTTAGAAATAGTTGTCCCATTTATAAATTTCAAGATGGTTTCGAGGCTATACACAAATTAACAAATGCATTTCTGAAATGGGTGGTTAATTTCAAAATAATTTGATTTATTCTAAATAATTGGTTTCTTCTCTACTTTTGTTCATTTCAGATTAAGATTTGCGAGTCATTTTGCGAAGAATCTGTTAATCTGAGTCCATAGACGGATAACATGAAGATGTTCTCTTAGATAAGGCTGATGTCTTTCAAGATTTCTCCGATATTTAATATTATTATTATTAGTAATTTTTGTTCCACGGGCGAGGTAAGGGTTTTTTCAGCTGAGGTTTTTCCCTTTCCTCATTTAATCATACTGCAGACCTGTATGGTTTTCCTGTGTTGCACCAATCTCAGCTAGGTACCTTTTTGTTTCAATATGTATTGCTGTTTTTTTTTGGGTTGGGGAACGTAGGAGAATCAAGAAACCACTTTATGTGAAGGCCAACGTTTCGCAAATTTATTTTTGCATCATCAGGGCTCTAGAAAAAACATACTATGTTAGAAGATGAAAAAAGTACAGATTCACACTTAATTGTAAAAGTTATTTAAATAAATAAGAAGTTTTCATGAATAAAAACTGTTAATACAAACACATAAATATGTATATATAAAAATGATCTTATTATATCGAATAATAATGTTTCGAACCATGTTATCGTTTCTGTGTTTTTATTTTGGAGATGCATATGTCAGCTTGGTTGTCTAATTTAATCCTCCTGAATGCTTTCTCTCCGTGGAATGTTTCTTGTTCTCTAAATTATTATATATGTTATCCTGCTATTCAAATTCTTATGTCCTTGACCAAAGAGAGCACAACTGTGAATGTGACTATTCGATATAATAAGATCATTTCTATATATACATATTTATGTGTTTGTATTTACAGTTTTTATTCATGAAAACTTTTTATTTATTTAAATAACTTTTACAATTAAGTGTGAATCTGTACCTTTTTCATCTTCTGACATAGTATGTTTTTTCTAGAGCCCTGATGATGCAAAAATAAATTTGCGAAACGTTGGCCTTCACATAAAGTGGTTTCTTAATTCTCCTACGTTCCCTAACCCAAAAAAAAATCAGCAATATATTGGATAATTTTTGGAACGAAAATTCAAATAAATCGTTCAATATGTATTGTATTATATTAGCTCTCTGAATCAAATGTTGATTTATTATTGTAATTATACAGGGTGGCCATTTGAAAACGAAACAGACGAGATTACAGACGAAATAAATTTTTTCGATAGAAATGCTCGGACAGGTCGATTTCTGTTTCGAGGGGGACAACTTAAGATGTAGGTTACGGACGCATAGCGCTTCAACCCTTGCTACTACAACCCTCACCCCCAATTTTTGAATAGGGGAGATGGGGTGAGTGATACCTCATTTGAAAGGTATTTTTATACTGATTTCAGCACAGTAATTGTTTTTTCATTTTATGCATTAGTTCTCGAAATACAGGGTGGCCATTTGAAAACGAAACAGACGAGATTACAGACGAAATAAATTTTTTCGATAGAAATGCTCGGACAGGTCGATTTCTATTTCGAGGGGGACAACTTAAGATGTAGGTTACGGACGCATAGCGCTTCAACCCTTGCTACTACAACCCTCACCCCCAATTTTTGGATAGGGAAGATGGGGTGAGTGATACCTCATTTGAAAGGTATTTTTATACTGATTTCAGCACAGTAATTGTTTTTTCATTTTATGCATTAGTTCTCGAAATATTTTGGACTAAGCATCTGAAAATGAAGTGGTGTTTTCATGGCACTTGTAGTGTTTTTTTTGTGAAAAACCTTTCAAATGAGGTATCACTCACCCCTCTTCTCTATTCAAAAATTGGGAGTGAGGGTTGTAGTAGCAAGGGTTGAAGCGCTATGCGTCCGTAACCTACATCTTAAGTTGTCCCCCTCGAAACAGAAATCGATCTGTCCGAGCATTTCTATCGAAAAAATTTATTTCGTCTGTAATCTCGTGTTTCGTTTTCAAATGGCCACCCTGTATATAATTGTAATTACTTCTTGATTTCATTCTACGCGAGCGGAGACGCGGGTTTGAGCTAGTTCCCCATGTTTCCGATGCTTGTTCAACCCATCATTATCGGTGGCGCCACAAAAAAGGACCATTGTGCAACTATGCAACCGAACAAAAAAGAAACATAAATCAAGTGTCCTCTTCAGCTACGTTCTCCTGGTAACGACGCAGCCTCCGTCGGTTCGAGAGGATTCGAGGAGCAGGCCAATCCGACGAACTATGATGCCGCAGATTGTTGCCAAGAAGGCCTCTGGCAGCTATCAAACCTCCACCGGTATCCGCATTATGTCACTGTTTAATCGATTTCACATCCTCGGGAAATCGAATAATATAGCCAGCGAAAGCTGCATTCGGAGGCACTTTATCCGAATGTGCAGGACCAGTGGAGAAGTAATGAGGAAATTTAAGAACTTCGAAAAAGGTCTCAATAAGCTGTATTCGTGGATTGAAGCTCTGGCATCTGCTTCAGCAAAATTGCTTTGTGGAAAGGAAAAATGTATGTCATTATACACTGCGCAAAAAATTAACGCACATTATGGAAATCTCAAATTTATTCTACAACTGAATGATAATTATTTTTATCAGAATTATGCATGCATATGTTATCCACTTTCAACGTTTTTCTTCAATACAGATGTTTTTTCCCAGCAGGAATAAAAAAAGATGATATTATCAGATTTTGAATGTATTGGCTCCATTCTAAAATCAGTTGTTCTCGATCAATTCTAGTGATCAATAGTTTTTCTTTCGTTTGATTTTCTACACTCGATCTCTATGCAACGCGAAACACGCAATTTGACCCAAGAGGAATGTGCCCAAGCGGTAGTTTTCCGAGAAGAAGGGTGGACATACACAAGAATTGCAGAAAGGCTTGGAGTTTCCCATACAAGTGTGTCCAGAATGTTGCAGCGATTCAGGGAGACAGGTATGAATGTCCGAAGACCAGGACAGGGTAGACCACGGGTAACAACTGCCATTCAAGAACGTTACTTGAGAGTTTCTTCGTTGAGACAACGGTTTGCAACCGCTCGCCTCCTTTAAAATCAGCTTGAGCAAACTCATGGGGTGCAAATTAGCACTCAGACAATAAGAAATCGCCTCGGAGAATATGATTTAAGGCCTCGTGTCGCGGCAAGAGGCCCAGCTCTTACCCCAGCCCATCGAAGGACGCGTTTTGATTTTGCGAAAGAGCACACCATTGGGAAAAGACCGATTGGGAAAGAGTTCTCTTCACAGATGAGTCTAGATTCTGCCTCTACCATTGTGATCGACGTTCCCTTGTATACAGACGTCCACATGAAAGTGCTATTTCCTGAATACTACTGGTTTCGGGGAGGATCGATTATGGTATGGGGTGGAATATCTTTGACTGCTCGCACAGACCTAGTGGTCTTTGATAATGAAGCTATAAATGCTGATAAGTACATAAGGAACATTCTTGAAGAGCATGTAGTGCCATTTGCCCCATACATTGGTGAAAATTTCATTTTTATGGACGATAATGCCAGACCTCATCGTGCGCGCATCGTTCAGGAGTACCTTGAAGAGGTTGAAGTCTCTCGAATGGAATGGCCAGCAAGAAGTCCAGATCTCAATCCGATTGAGCAGGTTTGGGACAACCTCAATAGAAGGCTGAGAAGTTCAGAAAATCATCCAGCTACTCTTGATGACTTAGGAATCCAACCCGGAGAAATCTGAGAAGGATTAGATCAGAACATTTTAAGATCACTAATTTTGAGTATGAACCGTCGTTGCCGAGCTGTAATTAACGCAAGGGGTGGAAATACCAAGTATTAAATCACTTATTCTAGAAATTTACAGTATTTCCATAGTCTTCGACTTCAAAAATATGCAAACGGTTTGTGCTTCAGATATTTAGAATAGGAATAACAAACATAACACCGAATTCTCTTATCTCCCCTTTTTCTTCAGTTTTTTCTCGATATTTTGGAAAGTATTTCGACGAATGCAACGATTTTTATACGAATGTATTCAGAATTGAATACTCTATCAAAAATAAAAACAAAATAAAAACGAAAAAACTAATAAAAAAAAATTCATTCCCTGTAAAGGTGAAAGTGGTTGGGATTTAAGAATATTTTAATTTGGTAGATAAGTCCGGACAATATCACAATATGTACCAATTTGCAGATTTCAAATAGCTCCAGTTCTTCAGAAACTTCTAATAGGTCGTAGAACTTGGTACACCCTGTATATCAATTTTCAAACCAGTGGCATAAAAACTGATACATCGCCTGGTTCTAAGGGTTGGGGGGTATAAGTTTCTAGTTTTAGAATTTTTGGGTTGTTTTTGTATTGATACTAACTCACATTAATAATTTCAACTTCATAAGACTTCAAGAAGTACCCTAACAGTTTTTATGATCATAAGTGAGTCAGTGACGAAATAGTGGGTTTTTGGATATCCATAAAATCTCAAGTGAAGAAGCTATGCAATTGAAACTTTGTACGTTTGATAAGTGTACAATTGACATCATATTCTGAAAATTTCGTTCATCTGGTATATTCCAAACTCGAGGATTTAAGATTTAAGATCAAGAATATCAGATGGATTGGACAAGACTCTATTTTTTCTGTCTATAGAATAATTACATGAAGATGTCCTTCAAGATCCTTCGTTATAAAATATTTTCAGTAAATTTTTTTCTCAAACACGATGAGGTTTTTTTTGCTAAGGTTTTTTTCTGAGCTCTTGTTTTATACGCAGAATTGAATAGTTCTCCGTTGCGATAACCTCAGTAGGTATTGTATTTTTAGGGTAGATTCATGTTTGTATACACCCACAATAATTTGTACCATGAAATAGGAAGTTGAAAGACCTTCAAATTGAGATATCACATAACATGCTCTCACATTACACGTAATCTTTTTCGCATGACCATAATGAACTGTATAATCATTGAAAAAATCGATCAGATTCCGGCAAAAATAGTTATTTTGAGAGAAATTAAAGTTATTCCATACATTTGCTCCTTAGGTGCTGAATAATGTGATACAATAAAATTCCTTGATTGAAAATTAAAACGGAACTAAATCGCCAAAATCGATTATATGATGCCTAATCGAACAATCAACTATATTGACGGAATTTTATAAGAGTCAGACACCTAAAATTCCCAATAATTATACTCTCGCCTACCGCGTTTTTTGCAGTCAACGACTTGAGTACGTGCGAGATCTGACAAATTCGCGGAATATAGTTAATGATCGTACTTTCCAATCTGATAGATGAGATCTCGGAGAACCCGCTCAGATCACGTATCAAGATCGGCGAATCTCATGGGAAATTTACATATACACGCATCGTCAAACGACTTGGTAAACCTAGGTTTCTCAAGAAATGAACAATCTATGGGAATGAGATGAATATTTTCCTCAATTTCAACTGAAACATATGATGGATAATCTAATAGAGAACCATTAAATGACTCCACTAAGTTTTTCCTCACAAAGGACCCTGCACAATTACTTGGGAAATGCGGGCCCGGTGAATTTTCCCCATTTTTACATATTATGTTTATACCAACCTTAGGAACAAAATATCAGCTTTTCACGAAATTCTCTAATCCGGTTTGTTCTATAGGGCGTTTCAAAATTGCAGCGCCGAAAAAAGGATTTTTAGATTCTTATGATTTGGATCGACTGTCAATACCTATCCTAATATTTATACTGAACCAAAACCAGTATTACTTTTCAGCAATACTAACTACAGATAAGTTTTGAAGAAAAATTGTATGAAATCCGAATTAAAACCCGAATAATTTCGCAACCGTTTTTAGTACATTGATGAAACTCTCCACACAGAATGATATACTTCTTGTCATTATATTTTGAAAAACTCAGGGTGGCCCAAAAGTCACTAACAAAGTTACATTCAGTTACTTATACAGTTTATTGAAACAGCCTGTGTTTGGAAATCTGTCATCTCTTGTTATTCAGAACCCAAGTTATGATGATAAAATTCTGAAAATTAGAAGAACTATCATAAGAATCTAAAAATCCACCTCGAAATCCACTTTTCGGCGCTGCAATTTTGAAACGCCCTATAGAACAAACCGGATGTAAGAATTTCGTGGAAATCTGATATATTGTTCCTAAGGTTGGTATAAACATAATATGTAAAAATGGGGAAAAATCACCAGGCCCGCATTTCCTAAGTATGTGTGCGGGATCCTTTATATGTGAGTGAAAGAAATACGGTTTTTCTTTGAAAAAATCGAATTTTTGGCTTTTTTTGAATTGAACACTCTCATTTTACCACCCAGTATATCGAAACGATATTTTTTCTACAGAATGACGTGGAATATCTTTTCGGCAACCTATTCCAAAAAAAAGATCTGAGATTGTTTGTTGCACTTTTATTGAATTCTCAGTGTTCTACAAGCCTCAATTTGTAATGTTTTTTCAAAAAACAGTGGATAACTCGAAAACGGCTCTAGATGGCTCTGAGGAATGATACATGAAATGAATGTGGCACTCGATTATCTATCCGAAAACGTCATAATATATAGGGTGTTCCATTTGAAATTAGAAAGTTGATACCATTTCCGGTGAAAGAAGAAGTCATTAATATTCAAAAATCTTAATATATAAAACTGAGTCGGCCATATTGTTGGTTACACCATTTATAACTCAAGTTTGGATGAACTGTTTGTTATGAAAGATTTTTTTTTATTCTTCTACGACGGGGTTAACATGAAATACATTAAAACTCTGAAAATTTTGATGAAATGGAAAAAAAATAGGAAATAATTTTTCTTCCTGCGAATAACGCCAGTAGGTGTCGCTACGGTTAATAGCGTATTCGTGAAAGTATTATATTTGATATTAATTCGGTGAACTACATTTTCTAATAATATTAACGCATCTGAGTCCATGTGTTATAACACCTATCTTTCTTCCGAACACTACGGAAAATTTTATGACGAAATGTTTTGAACAAATCTCCATTCTACTATTATATATGTAAACAATTACTGTGTATTTTGAGTTGCCTAAATGGATGTTTTGGGGGCGCATTGATTCTTTTGTCTGGTGACTTCCGACAACCATTACCGGTAATTCCAAAATCGACGGCTGCCAACGAAATAAATGCTTGCCTGAAACCATCAACTTCAAACTGTCAATTCAGTTGATTGCGGTTGGAATAGTACCAATAGATATTTGCAGCCCACAAAAATGCAAAAAACACGTGCACCACAAAAATTGTTAAAAATGATTTTTTGTAACTGCAAAAAAAGATGCACCTGCAGAAAACTGAGTCTTTTCTGTAACGCTACATGTGGGGAATGTGCAGGTGTTAACTGCCAAAACAGTTGTCCAATCTTTGACAAAGATGAAGAAATTATTGACAGTGGCGACAGCCACTCAGAATTAGATTAGTTTTTTGACACAAAAAGTATTAATTTCACGTGAATAAATGAAATTTTCAAATGATATTTTCATTTTGTTATTTTGAACAGATAGGGGTTGCTTTTAGGGGTTGAAAAATAAAAATAACTAAAACTAACATTGATCCAAAATACTGTTATAAAATCGATTGAAATTAATTAATTATATTAATAGAGACCCATTTTTACACATTTCATGCTGAAAGGGGGTGCTTTATACGGTCTCGAAGTATATGAAGGCCTTCATTAAACTTCATAAAACGCTACTGAGGCCCAAAAATTACTTTGATTTACGTTAGAATAAGTTTCTTTTAATTTTGGATAAAGGGGTTGTTTTCACCCCTTAAAAATAATAAGCATAAATCGGCATAGGGTAGGAGCAGACAAGTATAGCTTATATCCAAAATTTTATCAAAATCGAAGCATCTTGATAGAATTCGGATGTAATGCCTAATTTCACCCTCATTGACTGGAAGTGTACAGGACAATTTTATCTCCACTTTCAAGGTATTATACCATAACAGTTTATTATAATAGCACAGTTGCTTTTTTATTTATCGATTGAGGCAGTACGAAGTCTGCCGGGTCAGCTAGCGATACATGAAATGAATGTGGCATTATCCGAAAAAGTCATAATATATAGAGTGTTCCATTCAAAATTAGAAAGTTGATACCATTTCCGATGAAAGCGGAAGTCTTTAATATTTAAAAATATCTCATAAATGAAGGTCTACTTGGCTTATATCTCCACACGAAATTTGAAAATGATCAAATTATCATTTCCCCATAAACTTCTAATAGGCACTTCCGGTGGAACACCCTGTATAGGAATGAATTTCTAAAACCTATTCGAATATATTCCAACAATCTACAATATATTGAAACTCGGACATCTGTTTCCGGAATTCTGCAAAGACAAACAAACAAACTCACAAACTTTCACATTTGTAATATCAAAAAGTGAGGAAGCGGCGATAGTTACCCATTTGACAAAGTTCCAAATCATATTTCACTGTTTTCACGTCCGAATTTAAGCAGCAATTCGTCGAAACTCATTAATTGATATCCGAGTGCAACGGGCAGTTCTCAACCAGATAAGCAGTGTTCTTTGAGTTTTTTTTCGAACCAGCAAAAGTTGCGCTTCGACTGGCACTAAACACTCCGTTGTTTATCGATGTTTAACGTTCGTCCAGACTTTATAAAACGATAAAAGAGCTGAATTTCGAACGGAGGATGTTTACCTATTTCTGATTCACCCAATTGTCTATCACTAACAGGATAGGATAAGCATATACGTGTTGAGTAAACATACAGCGAAAATTCAAGAGGTTATTCCTTAGACTATTTATTTAATGGATATTTTACTCTTTGAAGATTTTTGAAAAAGCGCTTCTTTGCGACGATTTAGGGCAGAAAACATTTTCAACAAATCCAACTCTGTGCGAAGTGATCACATCGATGTTTTAAAGCGCAGTTATATTATATTTCCAATTCTGCTGATTTTCCAGAATTTCAAGAAACAGGCTCTGATTTACATCCAAGTAGAGTTCGTAGACGTAATTTTTTGACATAAGAACAGACATTTTCTAGTTGAGTATGAAAGTTAATAATTGGAACTCAATGCAAACTAAACTGCTCCACATGAGTTAGGGATATTGATAATGAATATGATTTCAAGTTGAAGGAAATGAAATTAATTTTAGCCTGTAGGTCTGTAGCGTAAACAGGATGATTGAGAAAAATCGAGAAAAATAACGAAATTTTATTCCCAGAGAATTCAAGCATTTGAAGATTATCAATACAATGTATGGCCCCATGGGCATCAATAACAGCTTGCAATCTTCTTTGCATCCTACACACGAGGTTGTTGAACATTTCTTGAGGAATTTGGTTCCATAAACGGGGCAGAAGTTCTCTCAGATCATTTAAGGATTCTGGGGCAGCTTGATGATTATCTTATCTTCTTTGGAGCGTATCCCATGCATGTTCTATGCAATTCAAATCAGATGAGTGCGGAGGTACATGTGGAATGCCAAGCTCCTCGCGCGCATTCTCAACTATGGCTGCACGGTGCGGTCTAGCGTTATCGTCTAGAAATTGAAAAGTTTCACCAATAGCAGCGTGAAAATTTGGCAAAACATTGTCAATAACATGCTCCCTATAGTGTAAGGCGGTCATATTCCCAGGACAAATGTGTTGAAACATATCCCGGCCCATACCATAACACTACCCCCTCGGAATGGATGGACTTCTTGGACATAGCGACGATTGCGGGGTATGCGTGGGATTGTTTATACCCTTATTCTTCGAGAAACTGAAAATCGTCCATATCAGGATATCGTTCCAATTGATATGTTGCCTTGCCCATTCCAGTCTTTGACGCTTATGGTCACGTGTTAATTGAACGCCTCTTAATGGACGTCTAGAACCTAGATTCACCTCTCTCAAACGTCGTCTGATGGTTTCGATGGAAACTTGGACCCCATCTGCATTTAGAAGAGTATTCCGTAGCATTCTACACGTAGATGTTGGCTTTCTTCTCGCCGAAACGGTGATGAAACGATCCTGAGCAGGTGTCTTTTTTCGTCCCCAAGCCTTGGCTTTCCAACACGGAACCTGTCTCCCTGAACCTATTCCAAAGTCGAGATATCACACTTTGGCTGACTTGGAGCCTTTCCGCTACAACAACCTGAGTTAGGCTACCCTGTAGCATTCCGATAGCCCTATTAGCCTCAGCGTTCGTTAATTTACGTCTTGGCATTTTCAGAAAACTCATTTCAAATCGAAGCCGTTGATAAACTGATTCCATTTCAAAATAAGAACATTCATTCATAAAGCAGATGCAAAAAAGCAAAATTCAGAAAAAAGGCGACCAGATTGACGAAATGTCTCATACTGATATTTATTGGATCGTTTCAAGTTGTTATTGAGTTTTAAATGATTTTACAGCGTTTTCTCGAAGATCACATACTTTTCAAAACGATTGAATACGATATCCCTAACTCCTGTGGAGCAGTATATTACCAATGTCAATAATTTTATGGAATGCCGGGAATTTTAGAAACCCCCAAAAACCAAGAAAGTAAGTAAGTTTATCCACTCCTATTGAATAATGTATTCATTATTCAACTGCATTTGAGCAATTAATAGTATCTATGAACAAACAGCGGGAGTTATAATAACTCCCGCCTATAACTCCCTGTGATTAATCAGAATAGACTCATAGAATTATTTGACAACCGAATCTCAAGCTACTTCTGTGCTTCTGTACGAGCCGGTTGACAGAGAGCGAACATCTCATTATTGTTATCGATGGGAGTAATGTCACTTGAATAATTCTGACGTTTTCAAACTATGTTGACACCTAATTATTGTTGTGAATGTTTTTCTGAATAAGACCTCTGATACTGAGGATGAAATATTATGTAGGTACACTTCCAGAAATAAGACAAGCAGCTAGAGCTACAGTAGGTACAGAATTTATTGCCCGCGAGAAATCCCAGAAAAAATATAAAGGTGTATCAAAAATGTTCAAGAATGATGTATGGTAGTAAGAATGTATATTATTATAGTTGTGGATAAAGTATAGTTATAGTATTCAACTTGCAGTAATGGTCATAACTCCCTTGATGAATTACAGCACTCGCCTGCGGCTCGCGCTGCAAATCCCATCTGCGGGAGTTATGACATTACTGCTCGTTAAATAATATACTAAAAAACGTATCTTTTCGATCGAAAAATTCTAATAAAAGTAAAATTAAAAGTTTAACGCCCAAGCAAATGGGCGTTAAACGTATGGGACAAAGGCTATCAGACGATAACAACGATGGGGTGTGATCCAAAATTGTTCCCGTCTGAAATACGGGAGTTGGAGCTGCACAATGGGTTCGCCGGTTGTTAGTTCTGGGAGAGCTCACGCCCTCCAATGGAGGTGGAGGTGATAGACGACCTCCAGATTACGGCACGGACTGAATAAGATGAGAAACGTTCGATCCACCGTTAAAAGCGCCGTTCGGTACTGCAGGCCCCAGCTGAAAGTAGGAAACAATGTTCGACCCGAAGTAACCTAAATTATGTGTGGTGAATTATGCAATCCATTTCTCCGACGCTTTCATCGGAGGAACGACCTAAGAAACGGCCACTGTTGAGTCGTTACTTGATGTTTCAATCGATACGCCTCCCTGAATAATTCCGATACGGCTTCAGTAAAAACCGTATTAATATCTTCTTGGCGGCGTTATTAATAGCAAAAAAAAATTCTGCCCCAGAGATGACATATGAAGTCATAAAACTGCAAAGGCGTCCGCAGACTGCACACTTTTAATTGGCCGACAGTTTGATCGGCTTCCTAATTGGTATGGAGAGATATACTGTGCAGGGTATCCCAAATTGCTTGATTTTGGCTGTTTCTGCTACTTCTAGACTAGATAGGTAAAAACGTTGAGATATATCTTCATTTGTTTTGAATTTTTTTCGATTTCAAAGATGTGCCATAACTTTTCATTTTCGAAAATATTCGTTAACACAAGCACTTTTTCACTGGGAATAAGACACTATTTTAATTTTTTTCATCTCAAATTCTTTTATGATGTAAGATGAATTAAAAATGCGTTCTTATTTAAAAAGAAAAAGTGTTTTTGTACAACTGCCATTAAAAGTGACACTTTTAATGACAACAAACAATGTTAAAATTGATTGTTTACGTGGAAGCGTGTTGAAAATATTTTCAACATTAATGTTAAATTATGATGAAATCAGATGACAAAAATGCAGCAATTGCAAATTTTTATTATCAATATTTAACAATCATTACTTATGAACATTAATATTAATCGTGAAACTAGAACAATTACTAACATTAATGCCCTGTGAGGGGAGCTTAGCAACACATTATCAGAATTCTCAGCACCATCATACTTGTAGAAACCGGAAGTACAATATTGGATATCCGAAAATAGTTGTAACCTTAACCATCAAGTATTTCTCATCTGGTGACTGCTTTATAAAATTTTCAACTTGTTCATGAGTAAGAATTTTCGATTTTTTGGGACGATATCCTTCACTTTTCCGTTTTAAATATGCTATTACCTTAAAATATTTACCAACATCCACACCACTTTTAACAAGGGCGCTTGACTTTTTATTTGAAAATTTGCTCTACAAAGTTGATGAACTCCATATTTTTTATTTTTCTTCTTAGTATGCCAGGAAAACAGTTTCACTGAAGTTCCCTTCTGCATTTTTCAATTTACACCAGGCCAGGAAATTGTTATATGCAATATCGTACTGCTGAACAGATTTTTTAGGTAGGAGTTCCAGATTTGCTCTTCCTGCAGACTCTTCAATATCCAGAGGAACAACTAAATCGTCACTTTTATTAATAATTGGACTCTCGACAAACATATTAAGCAGTTAAAAACCCAAGACGAAAATTGGACAGGAACGAAATTCAAATGACAGCGTCTTTTCTCATTTGTTAGTAATCATAACGTTGGCAACGTTTGAAATTCACAACAACCTTTTGATTATTTGAAAATTAAAATGCATTTTGAAGTTTATTGTCATTGCCAATTCGGCCATTTCATTATCAAAATAGGCCAGTTGTACCAAAAACATTGTATGGTATTTGTGTTAAAAGTGGTTTTATTTTGTGAGTGAAAAAGTAACTTTTAACACTCATCATAAATAACCATTTTTTACATGAGAAAAAAAAATTGAATAAAGTAGTTTATTTATTTTCGTAAATAAAAAAGTAAGATATCGCGAAAATCGAGCCCAGGACACCTTTCGAAATTTTTACCTATCTAGTACAGAAGTACAAAAAACAGTCAAAATCAACCTTGAAATCAACCAACTTGGGACACAGTGTACACTGTATCTCAGCTATTATTGAAGATAGAGACATGCGGTTTTCGCTACCCTGCTGTGTCACTTTTTTGTAAAGCTTTCAAATCCACAAACAAAAATATTCCAACTACTTTTGTTTCTGAAATACAGGGGGAAAACGAAAATGTGTACTTTTTGCAGATGTTATTATTTCTCGGGCCCTTTATAATAGATTTTTTTACGAAGAAGTCAGTGGCGTAGTTGAACACTTTTTTCAGAGCACTGTTTTTGAGACTGAGACAAACTTGGTATTTTTCAAATGGAACACCCTGTATATTTTAACGTCAAATGATTGCATTTTATTTTCAGAATACATTAATGTATCACAACCTAACCCTATCTTACCTTCTCTCTATCTTATACATATCTATTGTATGTCTTATGAGATTAATAAAGATTATTATTATTATTATTATTATTATTATTATTATTAATGAATTTTTCAGAATCAGAAAAATCTATATTTATGTTTGTTTTTTTAAAAGTATGTTGCATGTTGAACATGCAACAAGAAATTTCAATATTAATATTAAAATTTCTCTCGTTTTCAACATTTTCAAGTTTATGTTGAAGAGTGATGTTTTGAGTTTATGTTTGAATAAAACAAAATAAATAGGTTTAAGTCACATGGCGTTTCAAAAAAGAAATAATTAAATGTGTGAAAGGACTCGTAGCCTACTATCAAAAAAACAAACATGAATATGTATTCTTCTTATTTTTGAGGCTGAAATTTTTCAAAGTTTAGGTTGTGATACATCAATGTATTCAGAAAAAAAATGCGAAAACATCACAATAACTCTTGAATGAAGTATAGTCCATTTGATTATCTCAACGTGTACCTAGTGAACCTATCCTTATATCGCTTCGATTATTAATATTATAAGCGGTGACAATATCAGATAGATGATTCAATGAATGATACGCTCACTTGGACAATGATATTAAACTTTGCATCGTGGTTCATGATTATTATCGATTCATCACAGTCAGACCGGAAGACTTTCTAGAAGGCCCGATACAATGATTCCATTGATATCTACGAATAATAAACATTGTAATTAGTCACAAAGTACCGAAATATTTGGAGGTCATTTTTGCGGTAATTCACACTTCATAATCCGAAACGTTCGATTTAAAGTTGCGACGAACTTGAAACACCCGGATAATGATAGTTTTTTGGCCAAATATACGTTAAGGAAACTGTTTATGACAATAGTAATCAAAACAAGGAAACAATACAAAAGTGTCAAAATTTACAATGGGGATATTAAAATTGTAAATTTTTTATTACATCCACGGGGAAGTATATTATGGATAGTTTGATAGATAGTCGATAGTACGAGGTCTTCATAAATGATTGTAACATCCTAGTTGGCTTTGGATTATTGTTAATGTCTATCGGGATACTTGTTTTCAAAATTCAGCGGTTTCCATTTTTTTAACTTGTTTTATAAAATATTTTTACGTATACATAGGTAACTGCGAATAATATTCTGTCTGCATATGAAATAGCGAAACAATATTAAGAGGAAGACTAAAAAAAACACTCAAAAGATAAATTCTTCGAAAAAAAAATCAGAACCGTTCTAATTTCACCAACTTTCATTTTTTAAATGTGAGACCCAGTTTTTTCATTGAAATTCAAATTACGCATTCTATTCTACATGGTTTTCATGTGTCACTTACATATTCAACAAATTCGGAAAGGGGAAATTGGTGGAGTTTTTTTTTTCATTTCTTTCAAATTTTGTGACATTTCTGTCATAAATATTTATAAACCTCCGAACATTATTTGGCCAAGAAATCTTAATGTTGATGTTTTTTAAAGTAGCAAATGCATTTCCAAAATGCATTTGATTTATTCTGAATAATCGGTTTCTTTTCTGCTTTTGTCTTTTTTCATTTCAGATTAAGAATTACGAGTCCTTTGGGAAGAATATCTGTTTATCCGAGCCCATCGACGGATAACATGAAGATGATCACACTGATGTCTTTCAAGATTTTCCTGATATTTGATATTTTATGTTATTTTGTTTACGGGGAGGCAGGTTTTTTCGGCTGAGGTTTTTTCCCCTGGCTGTATAGTATCGTATGATACTAGTGTTGAGAGTATTATATGATTCTATAGTATCATACAAAGAATGTTATGATACCCCGTTCTTTTTTTACCTCAGCTTAGGTACTTTTTGTTTCAACATTTATTGTATTATTTCAGCTGTCTTTTTCATAAGAATATATATATATATATATAATTCTCAGAAAATTTTTTTGAAATCTGAAAAGGGCCTTTGAAATTTTCTCGAATAGGGCTTCATTCGAATATCTTCTATATTTTTGTGGAAAAATTCCAAATTTTCTAGCTTTTATCAGGAGACATACCAATGCTTCTTAATCAAATCTAAACACCTGTTTTTTTCGGTTTAAGAATTGCGACCTATTGCACAAATTTTTTTCTGGAACCATGCCAAAATGTTTTATGGTGAAAAAACATTTAATTATTCACTTTAAGAGAGCACTGTTTACGATCTCATCAATTAATTCCGCTGTTTTATAGCGGATTTAAGCTTGTTTGGAAAATACCGTAGCCGGAGAATAATTGAATACTGCACTTCTGAATTCAAACTAGGACAACGGCATTAATGCAAAACGCGATAAAGATATTCTGTTTCGTACTCGCAAAGATTAAATAACTCGTAATAATATGTTTTCCTTGAATCTGAAAATAGACGAAACAACAAATTGTTATGCCAAAACACGAAAATCTAAATGAAAATATTGTTTTGACATATGGACATAACCTAGAAATAGGTCAGGGGACTTCAGATTATTCTATCATCTATTCGAATTCTAACAGAAAAAGATACTTACCCAAACACATATGGGCTCTCGTACCAGCACAACAAAAATATCCCCCATATACTTCCTCATTGTCCTACCATCAAATTCGGAAGAATTTGTAACATTGAAGTCCTTTTGAGCAACAATTCCATCGGCATGAACACTATCCCAGTTTGGATCTCTTATAGTCTGCGTTGCATAAAATACACAAGACGAAAGGGCTAAAACACTTCCAGCGGTATAGGCCCTCAAATTTGGAAAAGGTATTCTGTCCAAAATAGCTATCGGCATTATGAACTCTGCCGTCTTTCACAATCTCAATAACGCACAAAGTAAAGTGTTGTATGAAAACGGAGACGGTATCAACTGTTTAATTCAGGTATTTACCTAACATTTATAAATAAGGACTTGACACGATAGTGTTAACTCGGATAGGTATTTCACTGCTACAATGTCATAACATAAACTGACTCAAATCAACTGACTGATCGACCAAATCAAGACTGAATTGACGTTTGTCAGAGTTATCTCTGGTTGTATTCAGGAAACTGGTCAGATTTCCTGTACGACCGCCGTCGTATAGAATACTTCCATATAAAATGATAGTGTGAAGTCCCGCTACAGATGTCTCTAGAGACGTTTGTGAAATATTCCTGCACTTCACGAGAAAAATTTGTTCTAGGCCAGGGTTTTCAATTACGATAAGAAATCTGAATTGGAAATAATAAAAATCATCAATTTCAACATTGAATTTATTTTCAACTTCTTCAAAAATAATAACATATTTTTACAACATCCAAATAATAAAGCGAAGTTTTAGGAAGCTGACGAACCTTTCACTTCTACTCATTGCCTAGGGAATTCTAGGACTCAGGCCGTTTTTTTGATGATAATTCATCAAATTGCAGCTCGTGCAATAACATGAATACGAATGAAAAACTTCATTGAACTTATCATTTTATTGTCACTGAATCATTGACCTTTTGATATTTCATCATAGAGTTTCTAATATTACATATTTCTATGGATATTATAAATGGGAAAATTTATTGTTCAATGAAAGAAAGAAATTAATGATGTGAAATCAAAAGTGAATCTTCAATAGCTGTGAAAAAATCAACAAGGTATATTGAAATGTAAAATATGGTGATCTCAAGCAGAGGAAACGCATTTCAGTAATATGAAATACGAAAGGATAATTAAGTCTAGAACTTTCCTGTATTTTTTCGAACAGCAAGTCGTAAAACTAGTACAAAGCAAATACATCTCGCAAAAACCACGCAGATTATACAAACTGTCAATTTTGGTGCAGAATTTTCAAGAATAAAACAATTTTTGGAAGGTCAATGAAATAATTTTGCATGAAATGGATGTAGAGAAGCTGAATTTGATTTTAGGAAGAAAGATGAAGGTGATCATACGAAGAAAAGATTTATTTCGAACTCTGAAGCTATCGAATTTCATGAATTATCCTAGAAATTTGCTATATTTATAAATTTTACTTAATTGACTTGAAGGTAAAGATTATGAGAACTACAACTTTCTTTTTTTTTTTCCATACTAGAGAAATAAACATAATGATTGCATATTTCCAAAGAATTCTATTCGGAAGCCAATCATTTTTTCCTATTCTCAACAGGACATTTCCACATCTATCACATGAAATTTCGAATGTTATCACATCTAACAAATTGAATGCACCTTCAGACATTTGATAAATCCGCAGAAAAATAGGATTATATAATAAACCCATTTAAAGGAAGTAGTCGATTCGCAGACTTTGTATCTAATCCTTAACACTTCAAGTGGAATGGTTATTGAAACCAATCAGGCCTACAAATAGAATTCATTGTATGTACAAAAAACGATAAAAAATGAAAGGATACGAATTTTACCATGAATTTGAGTTTTGCATTTGAAAATAGCAATTTATGACCTCAATACCTATTTTCATTACTATTCTGAAGTTTTTGTGAATGAATCGACAGATTCTTGTTCATCAATCCAATTAACCAAAGTAAATAGAATGGCAGCCCCAGGAAATATAAAAAGAAATGCAAACTAAAATTTGAAATAGTTAGCTGAAAACAAAATGATACTTCCTGACATAATAAAAACAAATTTTCAATTTAGGATGTTGGAAAACAAGTAGGAAATAGTATTTTCCAACACGAATTCGTAATTGCATGAGTGTTGGAATTGTCTTCTGCAACGAGTATTACACGATATTTTCTCTATTTCAGTCAACGAACTGAAATATTGTCGAAATTCAATGAAAAATTTAGATTATAAATCCTAGTGACTTTTGAATTGTACCTTGGCAGTTGGCGTGATTGTTACGAAAATTGACAGTCAGTGTTGACAACCACAAAACGATAAATATAAAAGAAAAACAATGATGTAATGAGTTCATCACAGCATTTTAGTACTGAAATGAACTCATTACGATACTGAAATAGAGAAACATTTTTATGGGTGTTTGCTAAGGTTTCTTTATGTGATAAGCTTCAAATAAACCTAGTTCCGAAATTTTTTTCTTATAACTTTTTGAAAATACATTCCGAAAAAATTTGGGATATGTCACAACAGGATAATACCAACATATGACAAATGACAAGTTCATGACATGTTTTTGAAGGAAACGCATTTGATTTTTGGCAATGCAGAAAAGTTTCTTAGAATGTTCTATAAATTGTGAACAAGAATAACCCCTTAAATTTCTGACATCGATTGCGTTATCTCCGCATTTTTCTTAATTTTTTTTATGGTTTTTCCCAGAGTCTAGAACAAAAATCAATTAGGAAAAGTTCTAAATAATAGAAGAAAGGCCCTTTCGTTCGAATCCTTTCAAAAATTTGTTGCTTAACAATAAAGAAAGATATAACACTTCAACTTATCAAACTTTGTAAACCTTTTGGAGTCTATATCCCCCTTCATAAAACAAATTCCCAAATTTATGAAAATCTTCAGAATCACGACGATCAAAGACTTTCGTCAATTATTTAAAAAAAAATTCTAAACGATTTTTGTTCCAGTGACTAAAAAAAAATCCCAGATTTCTGTAATTCATGAAGCCATTTTAAATTTAACATGAAAAAACCTTAACAATAAATTATTCGTCTTTTGCACTCAGTCATATTATAGTTGAAACTTCCAACATTGCAAAAAATTTATTTGACGCAATTGAAATATTGAAACGAGTCTTTTTTTATGCAGAAAGTAATGATTCAGTTTACTACCATAGTATTTTTTTATATTTGAAAACTGGCGTTTTAAAGTTGAACAGCACTAATAAGCACCTTTTGCTTTATCAATTCACGCTGTTGACCAAAAGGTTGATTAAAAAAAACATTAATGAGTTACCTTGATAATTCGAAAATAGAGCTCATACGACAATCCATAAAATAGACAAGAGTGATCCAAAAATCAATATCGGATAAAAAAACCTCAATATCTACACAATTACCAATATAATCACTTAAATATATTATTAAAAGCTATCCTCGACCACTACAGAAGAGAACGAAATAATCACATCATCAACTTGCTTTTCGCAACAATATAATAAAAACATCAAACCTCAACTTTGTGAGTGACTAGATGAGAAACTCCAACGAATTCCTTTACAAAATTCCTATTTTACAGTGTAACAATCACAATCGAATTCATTTCAACACTATACACTAAAAGTTGACTGACGCAACTATTTCTTTCAATGCAATTTCATTCGAATCTAGTGTTCATTCCATCGCAAAATTTTCAAGACTGCGTGTACATTTTTCAGGACTAAAACTCAGGGGGGGATCATCTACAATTTTCTGGCTATATGTATCAAACTGTATATCGTTTTAAAATACTATCTATGCACAGTGTATGCCAAATTCGCTGCCTCTTAAAGGTATTTCTGTAACAATTGTAGATATAAAATTGCCTTCTGCAACAAGTATTAGTCGATATCTTCTCTATTTCAGTCAATTTTTGTGAAATACTCTCGAAATTCAATGACAAATTCAGATTATACATCCTAGTGACTTTCGTATTGTTCCTTGACAGTTGGTGTGACTGCTACGAAAAGTGACAGATTACGGAATTTGAATTGACGTGACTTGAAAATTGATAGAATCGGAATTCAGTGTTGACAACCACAAAACGAAAAATATAACTGAAAGCAACGCTTTAATGAGTACATTGCAGCACTGCTTTTAGTATTGCAATGAACTCATTACGATACTGGAAAAGAGAAATGATATACTCTAAAACAAGTTGCAGAATGGGCTCCTTATTCCTATTTTCTCTATTTTAGTCAAGTTTTGTGTATTACGGTCAAAATTCAATGAAAAATTCAGATTATACATCCTAGTGGCTTTCGTATTGTTCCTTGACAGTTGGTGTGACTGCTACGAAAAGTGACAGATTCCGTAATTTGAATTGACGTGACTTGAAAATTGATAGGATCGGAAGTCAGTGTTGACCACCACAAAACGAAAAATATAACTGAAAGCAACGCTTTAATGAGTACATTGCAGCACTGCTTTTAGTGTTGTAATGAACAAATTGCAGAATTCCAACAGAAATGCGCATGAGTGTTGAAATTGCCTTCTGCAGCGAGTATTAGACGGTATTTTCTCTATTTCAGTCAAGTTTCGTATAAATACGGTCGAAATTTAAAGAAAAATTCAGATTATACATCCTAGTGACTTTTGTATTGTACTTTGGCAGTTGGTGTGACTGTAACGAAAATTGACAGATTACGGAATTTGAATTGACGTCTGTCCAAAATTGATAGGATCGGAAATCAGTGTTGACAACCATAAAACGAATAATATTACTGGAAACAACGTTGTAATGAGTCCATCTCAGCACTGCTTTTAATACTGTAATACTGAAATAGAGAAACTTAGTTTTTTTAATGGGATACCCTATATTTTATTTCACCATTAAATTGCATATTTTATCTTATTGGGATAACAACTCGTATCTGAAAATAATTTGCATGATTAAAATTCGAATTTTATAATTGATTTATTTCTCGCTTTGTTTGGGATTTGAAAGCTGTATTCGCTATATACCAAGGAGCTCTAAATGAATGAGGGTGTTCAAATGAGTTTGATATCACTACCCCTCTAGCCGCAACCCCTAACAGCTCTCATTTTTCAATAGGGAAAAGGGTTCGAGCAGTACCTTGTTGGAAAGGCAATTCAATTTCCTGCATGGGTGTACTTTTTTTCATCGCTTTATTTTTACACAGAGACTCAGTATTCTATCAATAACTTTCACACTTCAATTACCTGCATGAGCGTATTATTTATTTTCTTCAATCGCTCAACTATTAAACAGGATGAAACAGTAAAGAGAGGTAGTGATATCGAATTCATTTTTTGACCCGTCCGCATAGAAAGGATAGATTGTCACTTTCCCCTTGGAAGGACCATGCTTCAGGAGATGAAAAAAGTTATTGAGTAGTACCTGGCAAGAAAGTATGGGACCCCAAAAGCACCTACAGATGTGATACTACCGAAGAATCTTCTTCAAGCATGGATGCTGTTGATTTGTTGGAAATCGACAATGACACTTCAGTATCGAGAAGAAGAAATACTTGTTCCCAAATTTGCATCGTCCAAAAGTGCATAGAAAGGATAGATGGTCACTTTCCCCTTGGAAGGATTATGCTTCAGGAGATGAAAAAAATTTTTGAGGAGTACCTGGCAAGAAAGTATGGGACCCCAAGTGCACCTACCGATGTCAAAACTACCGAAGAATCTTCTTCAAGCATGGATGCTGTTGGACAGATGTTCAGTTACCTTCAGACACCTTTTCCCTATTCAAAAATAAGAGCTGTTAGGGGTTTCTACTAGAGTCCCCCTCTCAACAAAATTTGACCTGTCCAAGCGTTTTTTTTGTTATTCCATCCCAGAGTTCAAAATTCGGGGTGGAAAGTTATGGCTGGCTCACCCTGTATACGTACACCTCGTTCTCGAAAACTTGTCAGTATTAGACAACTTTCTGTGGGCATTTTCAAGAGATAAAATATACCACGGTGAAGAAATTACGCAGCATTTCGCCAATCTAGATCTCCGCATGTGCTAAATGACATTAAACATTCATAAAGAAGATACGAATTATATTTAGTACAGAATAAACAAAATTTCAAAACAATTCCTTCGAATTATCAGGTCAGAATATCTGTTGTTATGGATTGTTAAAATTATTACACCATTTCCAAATGTAATTCAGAAACTGTCAATTGTATTTCATATCAGTCACTTCAATTTTAGAGAGCGTCAATTGAATTTCAAATTAGTCAATTGAATATCAGAAAACATCAATTGTAATTCAGATTAGTCAATTGAATTTCAGAATATTCAGATTAGTCAATTGTATTTTAGAAATATTAATTTGTAATTCAAATAGTTCGAATATTATTTGAATTTGAGTCGGATTTTGAGTTCTATATTACTCATTTTCATATCGTTAATCATATAACATATTCAATCAGGTATGTTTCTATGTATGAATAAAACCAATATAATCTGGTGAAATCCCTTGGTGCTGGCTATTTCTTTTCTTCAACACTGGATTTTAGTAAAAATATGGTGAACCTTCTCAATCGATTCCTCATCTAACACCGTAGCTTCAGGAAGCACATAACACCTAATGAAAATTAGTCAAATTGAGTACATATTCAATTGGAGATGCAATTGACAACAGTGTCTGCAGCTAATGTATTAACCATGGAAAGACTACGAGGTTCATTCACAGCGCTTTCAGCAAATGAATGGGTTGAGGGTTTGTTGCAACAGTGGCAACAAACCTCAGAATTCTAAAGAGGGTACCACCGGGGGTTATTGAAAAAAGACTAACACACCTGGAAAACATTATTGACCGAGCTAAGACGCAATTGCGATGGCAGACATTCCTGTACGACTTTAAATGTTTTCAGATTTCGGTTAAAAATTTTCACGTGAAAATTAAAGTTCATTTATTATCATTGTTTTATTTCTGAATCACCTACAATTGATATTTTCTGAAATGCAATCTGGTATCAAAGTGCGTATGAAATGAATTTCAAATTGCCATTTCTGAAATATAATTGACCATATCGCCAATTCAATTGAGTGTGTTATCTGAATTACATTCGATGTTATCTGAAATACAATTGATTATTTCGGAAATTCAAATGACCAATCTGAAATTCATTTGATGTTTCCTGAAATTCAATTGAATTATCTGAATTTCATATGACATATTATGAAATTCAAATCACTAATCTGAATTACATTTGCCGTTTTCTGAAATACAAGTGATGTTTCCTGAATGTCAAATGACAATTTCTAAATTACAATTGGAAATGGTGTATTGTTTATTTCTTGTAGCTGAAATAAAGTTCAAGTCTGAAATTCGAATTTTAATCATGAAAATTATTTCAAGATACCAAGTGTCATTTATTATTTCAATCAGAAAAAAATATGCAATTTAATGGTGACCCCTTGGAAAAACTATAGGTTTGAGTTATAACTCGAAAACGATAACCCAGAAAAACTTTTAGTGTACGCAAATTCTACATCTTGAAAATCCAATATAAATAGACATTATCCCCAAAATCGCCCTATAACCTCCAAAGTTTAACGTCAAAAAACTGAAAGCACCATTGAATTTGTCAGGAATAAGTGGACTGTAAATTTTTAATTTAAATATCCAACAGTTGCAGAAATACCCTTATAGAAAAGCGAGTATGGAATGCACCGTACTCTACATATATGAAACTGATGAAAGCTATGCGATACAAGATGAAAATTGTCAAACGAACAAATTACCTCAATACAAAATACCTTCATTCCCACAGAAATGTACAACAAGTGTTTTATTATACTTGTCACGTATAAAGCTAATTCAATAGGAAAGCAATCAGTATAATATAGTTGATGTAAATGTTTAATAGCTGCTACAATTATTTCTTGTATACTTGCGAAAAGTTGATCTTACACCCTACTATGTTTTAACATTTTTGTTCAATCACTTATGTGGATTTTCCTAAAGTAAAACGGAATTAAATTAATGTTTATGTGCACTACATCAAAGTTTGACGAATCAAGCTTCGCTTAAAATCGATAATTGTTACCTTTCTCCCTTACCCTCACTCAAAAATAGTCTTTCTCGAAGAGTTATTAATGTTGATGATTACTTCGAATATATTTACAATTTTCATTGTACCACAATTACCAGAATTCAGCCTAAATCGCTAATTCCTAAACAAGTTTAGATAAGGATGAGTGAAATGTCTACACCGAAGCGGCTGAAAGTCACCTACGTAGCAGGAAGAGGTTAGGATTTACCAAAGAGACTCAAACTGCATATTACCAAAGCCGGGGGATTTCCTGCATTCCCAATACTTCCCGTTGTACTGCCAGGCGTCGTCTCTAGACATTGAGAACCACCTGGGCTCGTACTTGATGTTCAGCTCCTCCCTCCTCTTCCTGCGCTCTCTCTGCGCAGTCTCCAGCTGCAGCTTGAGGTTCTCGGCGAGGGGAAGGTCCCCCTCCTCCAAAGCCCTCTGGTCGGGCCTCAACCGGGTGTCGGTAGGGGGTAGGAGATTGGAGTCGGGACCCAGCTCGTTGAGTTCTATCGCGAAGCGAGTGAAGCCGTAGTATCTCTCGTGGTTCGGAGGCAGGGTGCCGGCCCTCCAGATGCACCTGGCTGAAGGGGCGACGCCGCAATACAGGGATTCTGACCATTTGCCGAAGAGGCGTCTTACGGGCTTGCCGGCTTCGTCGTACACCGCTCCTACGACCTGGAACATTCGTAACAAGATTTTAAGCGAAAATTTTGCAGAAAACGGCCTTCTAAATCCCCTGGCCCGGGCATTGCCAAGAGCGGCAACGCTGCACTGAGGGATAGTCAATCGACATGTCGCGGTGGAGGTGAAGAAACAAGAAACGTCAAGTCCCGCGTTTTTGTTGTAGCCTCCGCTCAGTTTGGTGTTTATTCTGGTCATCTATGCGAAAAAATAAATCATTCTGTTTACCAATTGCGCTGGTAAAAGTGTTTGTGATATTGATGTTAGCGAATTTTCCTTGGATTAACAGAATAATTGGTCTATCCATCTATCTAATACCTATCAAACCTATAAATTCAACTTTGACTTGAGGTCATCTGCTTTGAAAAATGGTCAAAACGTATTGTATTTCATCGTGTAGAAGTAAATATCCGTCTACCAAAAATGAAGGATATTTCAGTTGTTTTAGTTTTCCTAAAAGATGAACAGCTTAAGCTTTAATACTCCTATGTTTCACAAAAGTGAATTAAAATTTAAACAGGTCCTTCTGGGTGTTGTCAGTTAGTATATTATAGTATCAGTATGGAATCCATACTATGGATGCGTAATGTTTGCCAAAGTAATAGTACAAAGTCTTTATGAATGATTCTAACAGCGCAGGAAGCTTTGGAATTTTCTAGGTAAACTGAACACTTGAACACAGTTTTATACTAGCCAGAGCGAAACGCGCATGGTCAGCGTTACAGCATAACCCCTAACCTCACAATAACCTTTGTTTACATTAGTAACGAATTATCGTGAATAATCCGTTTATTTTCAAAGTATCTTCGAAACGTAAAGGGATGGGATAACAAAATGAATCTATTCATTGTTCAGCGATATAGAAGTGTATACAGGGTTATTCACGAATATGGCTCTATAGAATATTTTTAGGAAAGACACAAGATTCAGGATCGAAATTCTAAAGGTGAGCTTCAAGTAAGAAGACGACTTCTCGTATATTTTTTAAGGTTCATGGACCTCCATTTTTTATTGCATAAATAGATTCTCCAATGATTACTGAGTCTTTTTGATTCCAAAAGTTTGAATTTTCCCGAAAAAGTTATCTTTAAATGAGGAAATACGAAAAAATAATCTCAAAATTGAACTCTGTTTAAATACAAACAACTTCGAGGTTTTTGCATTAAAAATTCTCATTTTTGAGAATCTCCGAGAAGAAAGGCTGATGCATCTTTTCCGATAGCGTGATTTTCAGAATATGATACAGGAGGTCACAAATTCTTTGTCAAAGTTAGAAGTGACGCAACATCAAAAAAACGTTTTTTTTCGAATTGGAACCCCATTTTTTCAAAGCATTTTCGAAATCTACGTCAAAAAATAATAGGAGCATACGTCCGAGACTTTTATCCCATAATGAATATTTCTCGAGATATTCAGGAAAAACGATTTTGTTTTCAATTTTCAATCTCATTCCGAATGTGATTTATTAATGGAAAATAATTAGCGGTCAAGTGAAACTTTGGAAATCTCTGTTATCGAGAAAATATTTTCTATAATTCAGACGAGTTAAGTCCTTGAATTATCATCTGTAATGCGAGAGCAACAATTATTGGTTTAAAATTCTCAATGTGTTTATTAGTGAAGTCAACGTGAAAAATTCTCAGGAATGCAGAAAAAAATAATTTGTAATAATTTTTTATGCTTTTGAAAGAATAATTAACAGAACATGTAACAATTTCATTACTGAAAATTGAAATTTCCCTACCATGACAAAAAAGAAATTCTTCAGAATTAAGGATTTGCGGAAATTATCCTAAGCTTTAAAAAATAAAGAAAAACTGAACTCGTCTGAACTATAAGAAAATATTTTCTCGATAACAGAGATTTCCAAAAATTTCACTTGACCTCTAATTATTTTCCAGTAAAAAAACACATTCAGAATGAGATTGAAAATTGAAGACAAAATCGTTTTTCCTGAATATTTCGAAAATTATTATTTTTTTGACGAAGATTTCGAAAATGCTTCGAAAAAATGGGGTTCCAATTTGAAAAAAAAAACGATTTTTTGATGTTTCGTCTCTTCTAACTTTGACAAAGAATTTGTGACCTCCTCTATCATATTCTGAAAATCACGCAAAGGAAAAGAAGCATCAGCCTCTCGTCTCGGAGATTCTCAAAAATGAGAATTTTTAATGAAAATGACCTCGAAGTTGTCTGTATTTCAACAGAGTTCAATTTAGAGATTTTTTTTTCGTATTTCCTCACTTAAAGAGAATTTTCTCGGGAAATTCAAACTTTTGTAATCAAAAACACTCAGAATTCAATAGAGAATGTATTTATGCAATGAAAAATGGGTCTTCCCATTTGAAAAACGAATATCCTAGAACCTTAAAAAAATATACGAGAAGTCGTCTTCTTATTTGAAGCTCGCCTTTAGAATTTCAATCCTGAATTTTGTGTCTTTCCTAAAAATATTCTATAGAGCCACATTCGTGAATAACCCTGTATACCTTCAATCTTCGAAATACCTTCATTACATTCATTAACAGAAGATACGAATAGAAAAGTGTTTTCTTTTAATCTACCCAACTGATATAGATAGTAATTAATTTGAAGACATGAAAAGGATTTTGAACTTCGAAGAGGTCGATCATTTTATTCATCACTGGATGTATAGTATTCAACCGATCATTTTTGTAGGTTATTCATTTCTGAGTAATGATATTGGATTATCTCTGAGACGAATTGAAAATATGATTCGAACTTTGAACCTCATTCATAAACCAGCGAATTGAACCCAGTCTGTAATGCAATACCAAATGAAAACATCCCCGTAATTAAAAATGTGAAAATGCTCATTTTATTACAAGAAAACTGAATGTGTTAGATATTACTTAACTTATATTTGTATACTTTTTTTTTTGTAAATGCTTACAGAATGTAACTGGAATTTATTATTGGCTGAAGGACTCAGGTCGATGGCCTTAAATACATTTATTATTTAATTATTATTATTACAAGAAGAGCCACTCACCTCGTGTCTTTTGCTGGACCAGTAGCTTGCTTTATTGAACGTCAGCTTGCAAGTGATCCTGCCGTTCGTAATATTCAGTTCACCGTACTGATCCACCCATCTCTGACCGCTGAACAGGTTATGTACGCAAGTAGTCACCTTGTTCCAAGTGTAAAGATCCCCAGTCTTCGGCAACAAAACGTTAATGTTGCCCAGGGGTTGGAACTCCATGCTCTTACCCCAGAACTTGGTTTTCACCCTGGCGTCCTGCCAAAACGTGAAATTCGGGCTCTCAGCGTGACAAGAACTGACAGGAGGGTGATGCGACACCTGTTCCGCTAAAAACCTGAATCCCTTGTCTTCCCTTATGCATTCGTAAGTTTCTCCGAGGAGTGGATTGAAGGGTTTGTTGCCCGCCCTGCTTAAGGTGCTGGCGTAGGCGGACACCGCAAAAGCGGCGATTTCGACCATTCTTTCGTAAGGGTCGTCGAGGGAAGCAGCTTTGTCTAATAGTTCGGAGTATTCTAACTCTTCGCACAGCCTTTGTAGGACGTTTAGGGGTTCGTTCAAAGCCACCGGCATGCTGATCTGGGATAGGTCCTTTCCGATGTTGCGGCTCAGTAAGTTCCATAGGGACAAACCCTCTGTCGGTGGTCTCGGGACTGGCAGCATCGTTCTTCTTCCTGTTAAACCTTGGTTTCCTTGAAAAAAAAATTACCAATTTATTCTCCTCGAATAAATGAAAGACTGATTCTGATAGACCCTATTTTCAAGCATTTATTGTAAATTAACACAGTACCTACTATCTAACATGAGGAAACCCCCTGAATATTTTCTCTTGAACATCAACATTTTCCGAATTGTTCTACTTCACATGAGCATAATAAGACCTACGAATTTTTTTCCTCCCAGTAGATGTCAAAAAATAGCTGATCTAACAACGGTTCTCAAATTCAAATTCATTTCATGCATTTTCGTTAAATGTCATTTTGGTATCTTGACGTTTTCACCAATTTGACATTCACCCTGACGCTGATTGTCAAAGGATTAATCAAGTGGACACAACCATAAATTTCAAGAATTTCAAAAAAAAAAAAATGAGAGATCTTAGGTGGAAAGTCGTAGTGTAGATCGTAGATTAATACTCAAAGATTATAGAGTATAAAGATGGGAAACGAAGCGACTACAGTGATGTGAGCGACATCTGTAGTCTCAAAAGTAAACGGGTTATGGTTAAAATATTTAATAAGGGTCCATTTGGCAGGATTATATAGAGATTATTAGTAGGCTGTTGTCAATTTTGAAAGAAATACTTGAATAAATATTTTTGCTGAATGACGATTGTATTTTCTCGTATACGCGTAGTTTCCACAGAAATAACTCGAAATCTACAAGAGTAGCACCTAGCTCACACTCTAATCTTTGCTTGTGTGTTTTTCTGTTATAAATTTTGTGTTAAAAACTGGCCGACATTAAAAATTCGTTGTGATTAATGGCAGAAATAATAGGAAGAATAATCCTGAATGTGTATTCTTTTCATTACCAAAGACAATGGAAATGTGAGTTTCGGAACTCGTATCATGTAACTGTCTTGTTCATTGCTTTTTATTTTCAGTGCTGTCAAATGGATAGAATTTTCGGGGCAAAAATATATTGTTCTGGATAATCTTAAAGGACTCTTGCTGGGCAGACATACAGGTCTTGTTGTACACCTCTGATATTTTTCTTTTATTGTTGTTCAAACATTCTGTAATTACTATACAACGGACTCTCGTTAAGTCGAACTCCTAGGGACCAAAAAAACTGTTCGACTTATCTATTGTTCGGCCGACCAAATCGAGTTATTCAAGTGAGACTTAACTTCATTGAGAGAAAAACTCAGGTAAACACGAAATCATCATCAATGAGAAACGAGCGACTGAGACTAGAAACATGTCCTTAGAGGTCGAAAAATCGTATGATATTCATCACGTGTGGTGATTTGTTTGCGAACCGAATTTTCTTTGGTCTCATTCATTAGATCAAAAAGTTCCACTAATAGAGGCAATGGTGGTCAGAAGAACGACTTATGAAAGTGCAGGTTCTCTTGACAACCCTTCCAGCAGTTCGACTCATCTACTAGACCCTCTAGACTCATTGAGGTGAAAATACAGTGGGTACGATATGTATGAATCGGATCTAGAACAACTGTTTGACTTATCGATGTTTGATTTATCGAGAGTTCATTGTATGAATAAGTTCTTGAAATTGTAATAATAATTCTCTAATACGTGAACAAATTTTTGAAATGTCCTCAATTTCATAATTATTGTATTGTAGTTGATTTCATGCAATCATTTCAAATAAAAATATAGTTAATCCAGGAGCGTGTTTCATTTGATTTAAAACAATGTGTAGAAGAAAAAGATCATCCTGATCAAAAAACGGAGCCCTGCTTTTGTTTTGTCGATCAGGATGTTTTTTTAAAAGCTCGACAAAGTATTTAATTTGATGAAAATTTATGAGTAATATGTTTCGAATTTCGCGCCTTCTATAATAGTTTTCTGTACTGAATGTTTTCAGCGTCTTCTAGGTGTCAAAAGTAAGAAACTAGCCAAAAGTCGTAGTCGGATTTAAGTACCACAGATATTAGGGCGTTTCCTTTCTTTCTAACTCTATAATCTTTGCTTGAAACAATGAGTTCATTACAGCACTGCTTTTAGTACTGTAATGAACTCATTACGATACTGAAATAGAGAAACTGTTATGAACACATATGCTCAAAATCTAGGCATACTGTTAAATTTATATCAACAATTCGCTTCTCTCATCAGAAGAAATATATTTATAGAAATTAAGGTTATGAAAATAATCCCTTTCAGGGCAATTCTGACAATCAACTGATTCATATTTTCTTAAGCTTCTACTCAAACATAATCGATAAATAATAATTATCTTAGAAGCAATGTGTAGGAGATATAATCAAATGGAACAAGACAATACTGTATAAAATCTACCTCGAATTCACTAAACGATTACCTTTCAAGAAACTGATAAGATCGGGACAGAACACATAAAAAGAAGCGAAAAAAACTCAAGCACCTACCTGTGATCTCTAGCAAATTATTCGCTGGCATCAGTTCCTGACCGATATCGGATTCTGAGCTTATACTGCCCTCTCCGCTAGACAAGGACCCCGCCTCTGAACTACTTTCTGACCTTGTACGCACCTCA
This sequence comes from Hippodamia convergens, assembly GCA_038502775.1. Lineage (NCBI taxonomy): Eukaryota > Metazoa > Arthropoda > Insecta > Coleoptera > Coccinellidae > Hippodamia > Hippodamia convergens. The sequence goes on along the minus strand of CM076607.1, from coordinate 18,568,633 downwards.
GACTCCTCCTCTTGAACCTCAAGGTCACCGTCAATGTCCGCTCCACCATCTGACTTGGGCTTCTCATTAGGCAAGTCTTCAGCGTCAAAAAACTCAGTGGCACTAACACACGAGGAGCTGTAGCTTAGCGAGTTTTTGTGTGGTCGGTTCTACGGAGAGAGCACGTGTTCAGTGAGCGAAGGGTTTGTTCCCTGTGAACTATCTGGAGGTTCGTTCCAACCGTGCATTTTCAGATTTTCAGCTCATTGAATTAAGATTTTTTTTTTTGATAATTCTCGGAATATGTCGTAATTTTCGGTCCTGAAAAATATTCTTGTTTTCTTGTGTTATAAGATGGTTTATCTATGGGAGATGATTTCCTTTCATTAGGGTCCCGTAGCGGTCTTCAAACATCTGAAGTTCCGAAAAATCATCACTAGGATGGTCGTACCTGGTTCGAAAGAACCCTCACGATCAGAGAGCAAGGCTGAGAATTTAAATTTGAATATTGGAGGAATTCGAAGGACAAGAGTGATTACGTTCCGAAATTAGCCACTGAACATGGTATTGAGATCTTCTAAGAAACATGGCAACAGAGGAACTTCTTTGTGAAGGAGGACAATTGAAAGTTATGTACTCATTGAATTTTCACTTAATCCAAATTACGGTTTAGCTTGTTGTGTTGTAAGTTTTCTCATGTTGAACAATTCAAAAAGGGGAAATTGATTGGGTTTTTTTTATTTCTTTCGAACATTGTGACATTTCTGTCATAACTAATTTATGAAAAAAGAATTTCTGCAAAGGGTGGTTAATTCAAAAACCATTTAATTGATTATAAATAGCTAGTTTTTTCTGTTTTTGTCATTTTTCATTTCAGATCTAGAATTTCGGGTAGATTGGTGAAGAGTCTGTTTTTCTCTGCTGCCCAAAGAAGAACTACATGAAGATGTTCTTCTGATCACGTAGATGTCCTCCAAGATTTTCTGATATGATATTTTTAGTAATTTTTATTCTAACACGGGTGAGGTCAGGATTTTTTTCTCTGGGGTTTTTCCCCTTTCCTCATTTTATCATACTACAGACCTGTATGGTTTCTCTGTGTTGCACTAACCCCAGCTAGGTACTTTTTTGTTTCAATATGTATTGTATTATTTTAGCTCTCCCAATCAAAAGAATATATATGCTCCACAAGAGTTAGGGATATCGTATTCAATCGTTTTAAATAGTATGTAATCTTCAAGAAAATCGCTGTAAAATCATTTGAAACTCAATAACAACTTGAATCGATCCAATAAAAATCAGTATGAGACAGTTCGTCAATCTGGTCGCCTTTTTTCTGAAGTTTGGTTTTTTGCGTATGCTTCATGAATGTTCTTATTTTCAAATGGAGTCATTTAATCAACGGCTTCGATTTGAAACGAGTTTTCTGAAAATGCCAAGACGTAAATTAACAAACGCTGAGGCTAATTGGGCTATCGGAATGCTACAGGGTGACCTAACTCAAGTTGTTGTAGTGGAAAGGCTCCAAGTCAGCCAAAGTGTGATATCTCGACTTTGGAATAGGTTCAGGGAGACAGGTTTCGTGTTGGAAAGACCAAGGCTTGGTGGGCGACGAAAAACAACACCTGCTCAGGATCGTTTCATCACCGCTTCGGCGAGAAGAAAGCCTACATCTACGTGTAGAATGCTACGGAATACTATTCAGAATGCAGATGGGGACCAAGTTTCCATCGAAACCATCAGACGACGTTTGAAAGAGGTGAATCTAGGTTCTAGACGTCCATTAAGAGGAGTTCCATTAACACGTGACCATAAGCGTCAAAGACTGGATTGGGCAAGGCAACATATCAATTGAAACGATCAATGGCGTAGTGTCCTTTTCACTGATGAATCCAAATATGGACGATTTTCAGATTCTTGAAGAATAAGGGTATGGACAATCCCAAGCATACCCCGCAATCGTCGCTATGTCCAAGGAGTCCATCCATTCCGAGGGGGTAGTGTTATGGTATGGCCCGGGATATGTTTCAACGGGCGCACAGATCTACACATTTGTCCTGGGAATATGACCGCCTTACACTATAGGGAGCATGTCATTGACAATGTTTTGTCAAATTTTCACGCTGCTTTTGGTGAAACTTTTCAATTTCTAGACGATAACGCTAGACCGCACCGTGCAGCCATAGTTGAGAATGCGCACGAGAAGATTGGTATTCCACATTTACCAATACCTCCGAACTCACCAGATTTGAATTGCATAGAACATGCATGGGATATGCTCCAAAGAAGATTAGATCATCATCAACCTACCCCAGAATCCGTAGATGATCTGAGAGAGCTTCTGCCCTGTTTATGGAACCAAATTCCTCAAGAAATGTTCAACAACCTCGTGTGTAGTATGCAAAGAAGATATCAAGCTGTTATTGATGCACGTGGAGGCCATACATTGTATTGATAGTCTTAAAATGCTTGAATTCTCTGGGAATAAAATTTCGTTATTTTACTCGATTTTCCTTAACCACGCTGCAGACCTACAGGCTAAAATTAATTTTATTTCCTGCAACTTTAAATCATTATCATATGAATTTTCATGACAAAATCTCATTTAAAGTACATTTTTTTGCAATTTATGTCAATATCCCTAACTCATGTGGAGCAGTTTGTTCATCTGATTTCCAGAACATAGAAAGACTTTTGACAATGTGTGTACATTGAACACGCCACAGATGGCGCGCTAGATACCTTTATGTACAGTGACTTTATTCAAAACAGTGGCGACACGGGACGAAAAATCCGCCATTAAGAGGCAAATGTCAAATTTGATGATGGTTGCGTTCGGCAATCACGGCGGATCTGACATGATTACCGAACGCAGCTACTGCACCTGCTATGAATTTCTTTTGAGGAAAAGTATTCCAGTGATTATTTTTTTAAGATTATAGAAAACTAAAACAAGTGTATAAATAAAGAAATACCTTCATTAAGGTTTCAAGAGATTGTTGAAATGTTGAAAGTTTGGTCTGAAAACTGCAAATCTATCAAATTTTTGTTTTGTCAGTTTGGTGAATTGAACTCATAGAGATCTATCTCTACGATTGAAATCAATATCTGTCAATATGCTTATTGACAACGATTTATAACCTGAATTTTCCTGATGGGCAACATTGACAAACTTGCATAGACGAAATGAGTAAATTTCAACACAGAAAGTAATAAATTTTGACATTTGCCTCCTAATGGCGGAATTTACCACGTGCCAAGGAACAGCCAATAAACGATGAGACATCAACGTGTTGCCACTGTTTTGAATAAAGTCACTGTACTTTATGAATAGCGCCATCTTCATGCAGGAAAACTACTAGTCTTGATAACAGGTAGTTATCACCTGTTTTGGTGATTACAAAAGTGTTTCAAATTATTTTATTGCTCATTTTCCTTTCTTAACCTCCCATCTTACCAAAATCAGAAGCGTTTGGAACGAACCTCGAGAGACCACAGAAACTGGTTGTGATGTGGTTCAAAACAATAGCTAAAGACAGCAGATGGAAAAAGAAGAATCACTCCAATTAAAATCTTACCCCTTCAGAAACATGGTCCAAAAGAGAAAGTTCTGCAATGTCAGCTGTATCATGAATCTTCTGCAATCGATTCCTCAGTTCCGTATTCTGCTGTATGGCTTGGTTGAGACTGTTCTTCAGGTTAACTATGCTTTGATTCACATTGGTTTGGCTCTCGGAATCTAAAGCATTTTTAAGCCGTTCGCGTTCTGTGCTTAGGCCGAAAGAGAAGGTTTTGAGACTGTTCAACACTGAAAATTGCAATGGTCGATTAATTCTATTTTTGTACCGGCTGCATCTTCATTAAGAATTATGAGAAGTGACAGTTTCTGAGGAAATAACGAAAATATTATCGTTGGCTGATAGCGTTAACCACGACATTTCGGATATTATCTGTTTTCCTCTCAGATAAGGAAATTGAACCCGCAAAATAAAATGGAAAATCGAATGATAGATAATTTTATCAACGAATTCGCAGTGATACAATTGGGTTTTATTTCCAAAATCTGAAGAAATCAATGAAATTGTGAATTCATACAAAAACAATTTTTTATTTAGCAACTACCATATCTATCAGTTGTGTGTCATGGTTTTTGTGATATAGAGAGCAGTGAGTAGAAAAAAAATCCAAAACTCATGGTCAGTCTGAATTTTAGACTATCGGCGAAAATTGACAAAGGTTGCGACATCTATTGGATACTTTAGAACAACTACAAGGATGAACATTTCTCCTAAGAGTTGATAGATTTGATGTTTTCTCCCCAAGGTTGTTTTTCAAGAAAGTTTTAGTGTTAAGTTTAGTTAAGTGTTCTTCCGGTCAGCTTATGTCAAAAAAAAAGAAAGGAAAGTTTTCAACTTGAAAAATCTCTTGATGTGACCATCACAGTCCATCACTGAACCATAACTTCAGGAACAATACCGGAAATTTGTGAGGGGCAGACCATTTGCACCATTCTTTCCTTACCTGAAATCCTTGACTTAAATAAAAAATTGTTGAATTTTGCAGGTAAATTCATAAAGATATTGATATTCAATATACAGGGTTATTCACGAATATGGCTCTATAGAATATTTTCAAGAAAGACACAAGATTCAGGATTGAAATTCTAAAGGTGAGCTTCAAGTAAGAAGACGACTTCTCATATAATTTTTGAAGGTTCTAGAAGACATCAACTTTCGTTTTTCAAATGGGAAGACCCATTTTTTATTGCATAAGTAGATTCTTCGTTGAATTCTGAGTCTTTTTGATTCCAAATGTTTGAATTTTCCCGAGAAAATTCTCTTTGAATGAGGAAATACGAAAAAAAAATTTCAAAATTCAACTCTGTTGTAATACAGACAACTTCGAGGTTTTTTCATTAGAAAAAATCATTTTTGAGAATCTCCGAGAAGAAAGGCTGATGCTTCTTTTCCGATAGCGTGATTTTCAGAATATGATACAGGAGGTCACAAATTCTTTGTCAAAGTTAGAAGTGGCGAAACATCAAAAAATCGTTTTTTTTTTTTAAATTGGAACCCCATTTTTTCGAAGCATTTTCGAAATCTTCGTCAAAAAATAATAGGAGCATACGTCCAAGACTTTTATCCCAAGATGAATATTTTTCGAGATATTCGGGAAAAACGATTTTGTCTTCAATCTCATTCCGAATGTGTTTTTTTACTGAAAAATAATTAGCGGTCAATTGAAATTTTTGGAAATCTTTGTTATAGAGAAAATATTTTCTTATAGTTCAGACTAGTTCAGTTTTTCTTTGTTTTTTGAAGCTTAGGATAATTTCCGCATATTCTTAATTCTGGAGAATTTCTTTTTTGTCAAGGTAGGGAAATTTGAATTTTAAGTAATGAAATTGTTACATGTTCTGTTAATTATTCTTCCAACAGCATTAAAAATTATTACAAATTAATTTTTTCTGCATTCCTGAGAATTTTTCACGTTGACTTCACAATACTCACATTGAGAACTTTAAACCAAATTTTGCTCTCGCATTACAGATGATAATTCAAGAACTTAACTCGTCTGAACTATAGAAAATATTTTCTCGATAACCGAGATTTCCAAAAATTTCACTTCACCGCTAATTATTTTCCAGTAGAAAAACACATTCGAAATGAGATTAAAAATTGAAGACAAAATCGTTTTTCCTGAATCTCTCGAAAAATATTCATTTTGGCATAAAAGTCTTGAACGCACGCTCCTATTATTTTTTTAAGAAGATTTCGAAAATGCTTCGAAAAAATGGGGTTCCAATTTGAAAAAAAAAACGATTTTTTTGTTGTTTCGTCACTTCTAACTTTGACAAAGAATTTGTGACTTCCTGTATCATATTCTGAAAATCACGCTATCGGAGAAGAAGCATCAGCCTTTCTTCTCGGAGATTCTCAAAAATGAGAATTTTCAATGAAGAAATCTCGAAGTGGTCTGTATTTCAGAAGAGTTCAATTTTGAGATTTTTTTTTTCGTATTTCCTGATTTAAAGAGAATTTTCTCGGGAAACTTTTGGAATCAAAAAGACTCAGAATTCAATCGAGAATCTATTTATGCAATAAAAAATGGGTCTTCCCAGCTGAAAAACGAAAGTTGATGTCAGTTCTGGAAAACCGGAAGTGCTAGAACCTTCAAAAAATATACGAGAAGTCGTCTTCTCACTTGAAGCTCACCTTTAGAATATCAATCCTGAATCTTGTGTCTTTCCTAAAAATATTCATTAGAGCCATATTCGTGATTAACCCTGTATATTAGATCAAAATTCTCAAATACCTCTTCAAAATGCTTTAATGTATTCTGAATGTAAATACTCTTCGTTGTTCACCCTTATAGCCGCCATATTGAAGTGTTCAGCGCCATCTACTGGCTGACAAATTTCGCCAATCCAAGGTCAATCAGCTATGATTGTATGTAATGGAGGTTTGTAAATTCGTAATCACCAAAGAAAATCTTACTCTGGATGAATTTAATGCGTTTTTTTATCTTGTTTTTCTTTTTTTAGGTTTGAATAGTCTGAGCAAACGTTGGTTTCAATGTGTTTTAGGAATATGTGGTAGGATAAATTGGATATAGGTATGTTATTACAGTTCTTTAATGCATGTTGAACTCACCTGTTTTAGCTAAAGTAACAAAATCATCTCTTAACTGAATTTCAGAGGATAAGGAAATCACATCAGTATTGCTTAAACTATCTGGAGTGGGTATTGTAATAGGAACTGGCAAACTAGTTCCCGTCAGAGGTATTTGCTGAGGCCCAGTTGAAATACCGCTCAAGGAATTAGCCTAGAAAAAAAAAGATAAAATTCAAACACAACTTCGGATAATAAAAGAAAACGTCGAAAATTTTCGAAAAAGCCTGGTGAAACTTACAGAAAGGGGAGAAGTATTATCACAATCGATATTTTTACTACTGAACTGTATAGTTAGATCTACGCTACCACCTTTAGAGGCAGATTTCTTCTTTTTCAAACCGAACTTTCTTCGGTCTTTCTTTATGTTCGGCGACAGAATCTCTGAAGCGTTCTGAAACATCACAAATCGACAGTGACCAAAAGTCGACGATTCAAAATACTCACATCATGGATCACAGAAGCCGACTCCAACTGTTGCAGAAGTCTCGAAAGCTTCGTGATGTTCAGCTCTATGGATATCGCGTCACGTTGGAACTGTTCCACAGACGTCAAGGATTCTTGCAACCAAAAACTGAGTCTGCCCGAGCCACTTGGGCCCTTCAGACCTCTGTTCAAACTGCCATCTCTACTCACAATTTCAGGTGTCCTTGGGATACCTAAAGCAAAGTTTTAATTCAATGATAAGATACATTCAAAAATGATTGTCAGAGTAGGGGATAGTTCTGTGAATTTTTCCTGTTCTATGATCCCTGATTCAAAATGTAAACAGATGTCAGTGACATTTACATCCTTAGATTATCTAGGTTTCGCTAGATACTGAGTCATGCAGATTTGTTCGGTATCAGAGGGGTATTGTTTGTCTGCTTTCACTTATAATTACTTGTTATGTTGATAGCAAACAAATAAACTATCAGTAATGATGAGAGGTCAATGATAATCAATGAAAATATCTAGGTATCAAGTCCTGAATTCCAGCAAATGTTCCATCAATCTTTAATTTATTATTCTTCGCAGTTCCTCTATCCTGATAATATTATTGTCAATTTCCTTGAAGCCCCTGATTCATAGACAAAACTATGATGATGACTTTTGCTTATGTTTTTATGACAAAACATAGAATGGGGAACACTCAAAGAGTTTCAAAATAGTTATTTATGATGATATGAAAGTTAAAAGTGACGTTTTATTTTGTGAGTGAAAAAGCATGTGAAATCACTTTCAACACAAATACCATACAATGAATGTTTTTTGTACAACTGCTCTATTTTGATAATGAAATGCGCGAATTCGCAATGACAATAAACTTCAAAATGCATTTTAATATTCAAATAATAAAAAGGTTGTTGAGAATCGCAAACGTTGCCAACGTTATGGTTACTAACAAACGAGAAAAGACGCTGTCATTTGAATTTCGTTCCTGTCTAATTTTCGTCTTGGGTTTTTAACTGCTTAATATGTTTGCGAGAGTCCAATTATTAATAAAAGTGACGATTTGGTTGTTCCTCTGGATATTGAAGAGTCTGCAAGAAGAGCAAATCTGAAACTCCTACCTAAAAAATCTGTTCCGCAGTACGATATTGCATTTAACAATTTCCTGGCCTGGTGTAAATTGAAAAATGTAGAAGGGAACTTCAGTGAAACTGTTTTCCTGGCATACTTAGAAGAAAAATCAAAAATATGGAGTTCATCAACTTTGTGGAGCAAATTTTCAATGATAAAGTCAAGCGCCCTTGTTAAAAATGGTGTGGATGTTAAAAAATATTTTAAGGTAATAGCATATTTAAAACGGAAAAGTGAAGGATATCGTCCCAAAAAATCGAAAATTCTCACTCGTGATCAAGTTGAAAAGTTTATAAAGGAGGCACCAGAAGAGAAATACTTGATGATTTAAGTTGCAACTATTTTCGGATAATTTGGAGCCTGTCGGCGTGAAGAATTCTGTAATTTATCAGTGGAAGACATCGAAATAACAAATAAATCATTGGTTATACAACTTCCAAATACAAAAACGAAAGTCAGTCGTTATTTTAGTATTATTGGGAAGTATGTAGACTATTTTCATAAGTACTTTGCACTGCGCCCTTCTGTCATCAAACATCGTCGTTTTTTCCTGAAATACATGAATAATAAATGCACTGCCAATCCAGTTGGTATTAATGCATTTGGGAAAATTCCATCTTTCGTTGCCGAATTCCTCAAACTGCCAGAACCAAAGCAATATACAGGACACTGTTTTCGAAGATCCTCCGCTTCATTGCTAGCAGAATCAGGAGCAAATATTACGGATATAAAAAAACATGGTGGATGGAAGTCCACGACGGTAGCCGAGGGCTTTGTTGATCATTCCATTGCATATAGAAATGTCATTGCTGAAAAAATTCTCCCAACCTCAACAGATTTTGGATCATCATCATCCAATATTGTACTTCCGGTTTCTACAAGTACTGATGGTCCTGAGGATTCTAATAATGTGTTGCGAAGTTCCCTAACGTCAGAGGGAATTAATGTTAGTAATTGTTCTAGTTTCACGATTAATATTAATGTTCATAAGTAATGATTCTTAAATATTGATAATGAAAATTTGCAATTGCTGAATTTTTCTCATCTGATTTCATCATAAGAAAATGGAGTGCTAAAAATATTTTTAACACTAATGTTAAAAATATTTTTAACACGCTTCCACATAAACAATCAATTTTAACATTGTTTGCTGTCATTAAAAGTGTCACTTTTAATAGCAGTTGTACAAAAATATTATTGCACAATTCATAGAAGATGATGATGACATTTGTTAATGTCTTTATCACAGAACATAGAATGGGAACCATTCACAGAGTTTCACAAAAACTTTGCTGTCAAACTTGTATCTTTCGCATCATTATCACTCACTTGTCAATCCATCTGGGGCCTTAAAGAGAGCCCCAATGTTATTGCCGTAGGTCAGTATGTGCTGTCTGTACAATCTGTGCGCCGTCAGTTGCTGTACCCAGGCATTGAAAGTTTCTTCCGTTTTCGCTTTTATGTGGTAGATGAACTCCTCTGCATCTATATCGATCCTCCGTCTCTTCAGTTTCGTGGATATAACCGATAGGCCTATGTCAACGGATCCATGTATTTTCCCTTTGCTGATTTCATTTGGACCTTTTCCGTATATTAGTATGCCTTTTTCCAGAATGAAATACCTCTGAAAAAAAAAGAAATTTTACTAAAATAATTCAATTCGATTTTAATAATGAATTGAGAAATGTTTGTGATAAGTGTTGGAATAAACTTTTATCAAAATTAAAGAAATATTACCAAAAATATAGTTCAGTGTATTTTGCATCGAAAAAAGGGTGTTGGCAGAACCGTTTTCTGCATCATTAATTTGACAGATGTTTAAATGCTTGACAGGAGAGTTCCGGGTACCAACATAATAAATATAATAATGAAATATCACTGTGTTAAACTGAGATGATCCTACAAGATATGGTACAATGAACGGATTTGCTACAGAATTAGACAAAAGTCATTTTCCAAAACGACAACTTGTTATTTTAATTTTATTACATGAAATATCGATGTAAGTTCATTTATAACGGCGTCGAATTTAATTGGTCACATCAACCATGAAAGTGAGAACAAAATTGGCATCCAGAAAACTCGATTTGAAACATTCAAAGGTTTCTAATTAATTTTCGGTAAAACATAACTTCGCTCTACTGCCAACATTTCTGAAAACACGTTTCTCAGTTTTAAATAGATTTGAACGATGTCAATAAACTTTTGAATCTTGAAAACAAGACGGATAGAGATAAACCTCCTCATTTCACTAGAATGCATCTAGGCAGGCTGTTCTTTAAGTAACTCCATTTATGATAGCTTTCCAAAATTTCGAAGATTGTCAAAAAAATTAATTTCATTGAGAGAAAATTATGAGGAGGCATTAGATGTTGAATTTTTGAGTCGATCAGAAAACTTCAAGGAATAAATGGTGCATCCAATGCATTTTATGTAATATTTGTATTATTTTGTAAATAATTTGCTCCAGATTAGTTAGGGATATTGACTTGAATTGCAAAAAAATATAGTTTAAATGAGATTTTGTGATGAAAATTCATATAAATATGATTTCAAATTGCAGGAAATAAAGTTTATTTTAGCCAGTAGGGAAAAATCGAGTAAAATAACGAAATTTTATTCCCAGAGAATTCAAGCATTTTAAGACTATCAATACGATGTAAGGCCTTCACGGGCATCAATAACTGCTTGACATCTTCTTTGCATACTACACACGAGGTTGTTGAACATTTCTTGAGGAATTTGATTCCATAAACGGGGCAGAAACTCTCTCAGATCATTTAAGGATTATGGGATGATGGTTTCGATGGAACCCACCTGCATTTTGAAGAGTATTCCGTAGCATTCTACACATAGATGTAAGCTTTCTTCTCGCCGAAACGGTGATGAAACGATCCAGAGCAGGTGTTGTTTTTCGTCGCCCACCAAGCCTTGGTTTTTTCAACACGGAACCTGTCTCCCTGAACCTATTCCAAAGTGGAGATATCACACTTTGGCTGAATTGGAGCCTTTCCACTACAACAACCTGAGTTAGGGCACCCTGTAGCATTCCGATAGCCCTATTAGCCTCAGCGTTTGTTAATTTACGTCTTGGCATTTAGAGAAAACTCGTTTCAAATCGAAGCCGTTGATCAACTGACTTCATTTCGAAATGAGAACATTCATGAAGCATATGCAAAGAACCAAACATCAGAAAAAAAGCGACCAGATTGACGAAATGTCTTATACTGATTTTTATTGGATCGATTCAGGTTGTTATTGAGTTTTGAATAATTTTACGGCGATTTTCTCGAAGATTACATACTTTTCGAAACGATTGAATACGATATTCCTAACTCTTGTGCAGCAGTATATACAGGCTGTTTCAGAATAAGGTTCCGTAAATTCGGGATCTCAATTTCCAGATGATTTAATGATGTAAAGTTCCTATGAACTATGGGTCTTTGACTTACTGTTTCTGAGATACAGTGTTGAAATTTAAAAAAAAAATTGGTTTTATGAAATTATTTTCTACACCGTACACGATCTCTTTTTGCGTTTTGGCACGTTATGAGTAGGCATTAAGACATATTTTTTCCGATACGAAACTATGTTTAATTTTCACCAGTGGTGTCCGTAAAGACTTCTGTCCGAACAAATTCGGTGGAAAAATTGGTACGCCAATGGTTTTTATCAAATTTTAAATTACTTTCGTAATCACCACATAATTAACAGTAAGAATGGTCTCTCGAGTTTTTTTTACCTGTAACGAATACTTTCTGAGAAAAAAATAAAATGCAATTTCATCTAGGAAAGTTACGAAATTCTTCGATTACTTTTAAAATGCAATTTTATTTAGGAAAGTCAAGAAATTCTTTGATTACTTCACAAAATTCAGAAAATGTGTTTATGGCGTACCTACTAAAACGCAAGAAAATGTGTACGATGCCGAAAATAATTTAGAAAAACATATTTTTTTATTTCAACACCCCGTTTCTCAGAAACAATGCGTCAGAGACCCATAGTTCATAAGAACTTTATATCATAAAATCATCTGAGGGTTAAGATCCAGAATTTACGGAACCTTATTCTGAAACACTCTGTATACAGGGTGTACCAAGTTTGACGGCCTATTAGGCGTTTCTGGAGAACTAGACCTATTTGAAATCTGAAAATTGGGATTATGTTATTGTTTGACATTATCTACCGATCTAAAATATTCTTGAAGCTTGACCACTTTCAGTTATACAGGGAGTGAAAAAAAAATTTCGAAAATTTTGTTTTGTTTTTGAATTTGATAGAGTATGCAATTCTGAATACATTCGTGCTCAAATCGTTGCATTCGTCAGAATACTTTCCAAAATATCGAGAAAAAACTGAAGAAAAAAGGGAGATAAGAGTATTCGGTATTATGTTTGTTATTCCTAACCTAGATATCGTAAGCACAAACCGTTTTTACATTTCTGAAGGCAAAGAATGTGGAAATATTGTTCATTTTCAGAATTTTGAAAAATTCGTCACAGAGTGTTCCAAATGTTGGTTCAAAACTTGGGATCAAGATTGACCCATAACTTTCGTTTTTCAAATTAGAACACTATTTGTTTATAATTGCGTTGGATTGTGCGAAGAAAAATAATGATAATGTTCCAACATGTTAATGCTCCTAAAATTAATATTTCTTGAGTTATTCAGGATTTCCTGATTTAAAATCGTACGTTCCGTCAAATTCATAGAATCTGTTCCATATCAACAATGACCTTGGTCAAAGAATATAAATTATTCAAATAACTCACTAGTGACTACCTTTTTTCTGAATTCATTTATCATTGTTGATATAAAACAGATTTCATGAATGAATTAAAAAAACCTAAATAACTCAAGAATTAGTAATTTTAGGAGCATCAACATTTTACAACATTATCATCATTTTTCTTCGCAGAATCCAACGCAATCATAAAAAAAATAGGGTTTTAATTTGAAAAACGAAAGTTATGAGCCAATCTTGACCCCAATTTTTGAACCAACATTTGGAACACCCTGTGACGAGTTATTCAAAATTCTGAAAATGTACAATATATCCACAGTCTTCGCCTTCAAAAATGTGAAAACGGTTTGTGCTTACGATATCTAGGTTAGGAATAACAAACATAATACTGAATACTGTTTGCTCCCTTTTGTGTTCAGTTTTTTCTCGTTTGAGTACGAATGTTTTCAGAATTGCATACTCTAACAAATTCGAACACAAAAAAAATTTTTTTTCACCCCCTGTATAACTGGAAGTGGTCAGGATTCAAGAATATTTTAGATCGGTAGATAATGTCAAACAATATCATAATCCAAATGTTCAGATTTCAAATAGGTCCAGTTCTCCAGAAATGCCTTATAGGCCGTCGAACTTGGTACACCCTGTATATGGGAGATCTTTTTAGATTATAAAGAATCTGTGAGATACGAAGCGACATCTGTGATGTGCCTCCTGAACAGAATAAACTGGGTCTTTCATATACAGAAAGAGACTCGCACATGTTTTAAATCGCTCGTTTTTCTGTCCCACCCTGTATCGAAGTTGAACCGGGCACCGTGTATTGTGCAACATGTGGATGGCACGGTTCACGGTCAGCACATCAAAGTCGGGCATAAATTGAATCCGTCACATGACCGGGTAAGGAAATTGTATCATGAATTAAACAGTTTCGAGTTGGGGTGACTCGAAGTCTAGTGGGCTAACATCCAATTCTGCCCGCTATCCGCATTCATTGCCCAGGCCACTATGGGAAACATTTCCAGCAGTTTGTCACATCCCGTCTATTTTAAGATCTGCAACGGTTCGCGAACGTTCGATAATATTCACTGCGGACTAGAGATGAGCGATATTTCACTAACCGTGATTTACTCACGGTGATTTTCAAATCACCGATCACTGCGGTGATCGAATTCCCAAAAACATGGTGATTGTGATTGTCGGTGATTTTCACGTTGGTTCTTTCCGTCAGTGATTGGGATTGCGATCGCGTTAGAATGTTAGATATATATATATATATATATATTTTTATGAAAAAGAGAGCTAAAAAAATACATTAAATGTTGAAACAAAAAGTACCTAAGCTGAGGTAAAAAAAGAACGGGGTATCATAACATATAATATATAATATGTCAGAATGACAATTCTCGTAATATGTCTTAGTTTTTGCTCCTGAAAAATATTCTGTTTTCTTGTGTTATAACATGTTTGGTTTATCTATGGGAGATGATTGCCTTTCATTGGGGTCCCGTAGCGGTCTTCAAACATCTGAAGTGCCGAAAAATCATCACCTGGAAGGTCGTATCTGGTTTGAAAAAACCCTCACGACCAGAGAGCAACAATTTGTGGATTTTGAATTTGAATATCGAAGGAATTTCGAAAGGAAAGTTTGATTACGTCTCCAGATTAGCTGATGAACATGGTATCAAAGAGATTCTTCTGCAAGAAACCCACACGGCAAAAGAAAAAAAATTCTCGTGAAAGAGGACAGTTGAAAGGTTATGTATTAATTGATTTTTTACAAGTTTAGCATGTTATGTTGAAAAATTATCAGTTTCGTAACATTCAACAGATTCGGAAAGGGGAAATTGATGGAGTTTTTTTTTTCATTTCTTTCAAATTTTGTGACATTTCTGTCATAAATATTTATAAACCTCCGAACATTATTTGGCCAAGAAATCTTAATGTTGATGTTTTTTAAAGTAGCAAATGCATTTCCAAAATGCATTCGATTTATACTGAATAATCGGTTTCTTTTCTGCTTTTGTCTTTTTTCATTTCCAATTAAGAATTGCGAGTCGTTTTGGGAAGAATCTGTGTATCCGAGCCCATCGACGGATAGCATGAAGATGATCACACTGATGTCTTTCAAGATTTTCCTGATATTTGATATTTTATGTTATTTTGTTTACGGGGAGGCAGGTTTTTTCGGCTGAGGTTTTTTCCCCTGGTTGTATAGTATCGTATGATACTAGTGTTGATAGTATCGTATGATTCTATAGTATCATACAAAGAATGTTAGATACTCACATACTACGATGGTGATTTTTGGAAGGGGATCACTTACGAGAGTTATGATTCAAGTTCATGATGTTCTTATTGTCGGTGATTTTCACGTTGGTTCTTTCCGTCAGTGATTGGGATTGCGATCACGTTAGAAACTCACATACTACGATGGTGATTTTTGAAAGGGGATCACTTACAAGAGTTATGATTCAAGTTCATGCTGTTCTTACTGTCGGTGATTTTCACGTTGGTTCTTTCTGTTAGTGATTGGGATTGCGATCACGTTAGAATGTTAGATACTCACATAATACGATGGTGATTTTTGGAAGGGAATCACTTACTAGAGTTATGATTCAAGTTCATGCTGTTCTTACTGTCGGTGATTTTCACGTTGGTTCTTTCTGTTAGTGATTGGGATTGCGATCGCGTTAGAATGTTAGATATTCGCATACTACGATGGTGATTTTTGGAAGAGGATCACTTACGAGAGTTATGATTCAAGTTCATGATGTTCTTATTGTCGGTGATTTTCATGTTGGTTCTTTCCGTCAGTGATTGGGATTGCGATCACGTTAGAATGTTAGATACTCACATAATACGATGGTGATTTTTGGAAGGGGATCACTTACGAGAGTTATGATTCAAGTTCATGATGTTCTTATTGTCGGTGATTTTCACGTTGGTTCTTTCCGTCAGTGATTGGGATTGCGATCACGATAGAAACTCACATACTACGATGGTGATTTTTGAAAGGGGATCACTTACAAGAGTTATGATTCAAGTTCATGCTGTTCTTACTGTCGGTGATTTTCACGTTGGTTCTTTCTGTTAGTGATTGGGATTGCGATCACGTTAGAATGTTAGATACTCACATAATACGATGGTGATTTTTGGAAGGGAATCACTTACTAGAGTTATGATTCAAGTTCATGCTGTTCTTACTGTCGGTGATTTTCACGTTGGTTCTTTCTGTTAGTGATTGGGATTGCGATCGCGTTAGAATGTTAGATATTCGCATACTACGATGGTGATTTTTGGAAGAGGATCACTTACGAGAGTTATGATTCAAGTTCATGATGTTCTTATTGTCGGTGATTTTCATGTTGGTTCTTTCCGTCAGTGATTGGGATTGCGATCACGTTAGAATGTTAGATACTCACATAATACGATGGTGATTTTTGGAAGGGAATCACTTACTAGAGTTATGATTCAAGTTCATGCTGTTCTTATTGTCGGTGATTTTCACGTTGGTTCTTTCTGTTAGTGATTGGGATTGCGATCGCGTTAGAATGTTAGATATTCGCATACTACGATGGTGATTTTTGGAAGAGGATCACTTACGAGAGTTATGATTCAAGTTCATGCTGTTCTTACTGTCGGTGATTTTCACGTTGGTTCTTTCTGTTAGTGATTGGGATTGCGATCGCGTTAGAATGTTAGATATTCGCATACTACGATGGTGATTTTTGGAAGAGGATCACTTACGAGAGTTATGAATCAAGTTCATGCTGTTCTTATTGTCGGTGATTTTCACGTTGGTTCTTTCCGTTAGTGATTAGGATTGCGATCGCGTTAGAATGTTAGATACTTACTATGATGGTGATTTTTGGAAGGGGATCACTTACGAGAGTTATGAATGTTATGATTCAAGTTCATGATGTTCTTATTGTCGGTGATTTTCATGTTGGTTCTTTCCGTCAGTGATTGGGATTGCGTTCGCGTTAGAATGTTAGATACTCGGATATTAGGTTTGATATCGCTATTTCAGAGGAATCTTAATGCCGAACAAGTAAAATGAGGTTCGAAAAGGGATCATTTTCTCGAAAAAAAAGTTTTTATATACCATCTAGAGTTCCGATAATCCCAATTTTATGTGAGTTGTGAGGTCATCCTCAGAATTTTTTTAAGGCTAACGCTCAGTTGTAGGAACGTCCATTATACTTCAATAATTTCTAAAATTTCAATACAACATTGAATCGGAAATTCTATTGACAGTAGCCAAGGAATCGTTGTTTTATTGAGGACTGAAATTTTAATGAATAATTAAATTATACATTCCTGAAACTGTGGTGTAATGGCACTTTTATTAGTGATTTCACTAGACTAGACTATTTTTGTTGATTTTTACGACTTGGTATTCTCATACAGATATGAGGTTCAAGACATTCTTTTGATGAACAACCTCCCAAAATGTTTAATTCAGAATTTGTATTCACTTGTAGTTGTTAGTCAAATCCAACTAATAACCCTACTTTCTCGAAATCACCGGTGATCATAATCACCGTCCAAAAGAACGGTGATTGACAGATCACAATCACGAATCACGACGTGACTCTCAAATCACCGATTGGCTCATCTCTACTGCGGACATTTCTTGTGCCACTTGGCGAGCGTTCTAGCGACCTCAGCTTTAAAGCCGAAATAGGCAAAGGGGTGGCGCAGCATTAAATTTTCTAGGATTAAAGCTTCGTGTTATTCACGAATATTCTCCTGAGTCCTGATGTCCAATATGTTGGACATCGAGATTTTCTTATTTATCTATTAATGTAATGAATTTACGGCAGTAAATCCTTCGATCCAACGTTTTGGATGAATGAATGAACGTCTTGGATTTGCAGCTGTTTCGTTGCTATCTTGCAGTGTGTTGTTATTTAATTATGAAGTTTGTGTTCATGATGGCTGCCATTTACGACTGTAGCGAGTGAATTGAAATATGCTGCGAAATGTGAAAATTCAGGGTGTAAATTCTAAACCAAATTTTATTTTGAAAAATGTACCCTATTTTCGTGCTTGACAGTAAAAAATAATGGCTTTAGAAACTTTCATTTACGATTTATTTACAATGGTGGTCATCGCATTGGACATATTTTTTTTGTACTTTTCTTTGACGTTTTCAGTGTTTAATGAACAAAATTTCCCAAATGCAATCATTATATTATTATATTACCTTTCATATGATGTCGGGACTCAGGAGGATATGGCTCTATAAAATATTTTTGGGAAAGACACGAGGTTCAGGATTGAAATTCTGAAGGTGATCTTCAAGTAAGAAGACGACTTCTCGTATATTTTTTCAAGGTTCTAGGACTTCTGGTTTTTCCGGAAGCGACATCAACTTTCGTTTTTCGAATGGGAAGACCAATGAGTCTTATTGCATAAATAGATTCTCTATTGAATTCTGAGTCTTTTTGATTTCAAAAGTTTGAATTTTCCCGAGAAAATCTCTCTTCAAATGAGGAAATACGAAAAAAAAAGCTCAAAATTGAACTCTGTTGAAATACAGACGACTTCGAGGTTTTTTCATTGAAAATTCTCATTTTTGAGAATCTCCGAGTAGAAAAGCCGATGCTTCTTTTCCGATAGCGTGATTTTCAGAATACGATACAGGTCACAAATTCTTTGTCAAAGTTAGAAGTGACGAAACATCAAAAAATCGTTTTTTTCAAATTGGAACCCCATTTTTTCGAAGCATTTTCGAAATCTTCGTCGAAAAATAATAGAGCATTCGCCCAAGACTTTTATCCCGAAATAAATATTTTTCGAGATATTCAGGAAAAACGATTTTGTCTTCAATTTTCAATCTCATTCCGAATGTGTTTTTTTACTGGAAAATAATTAGCAGTCAAGTGAAATTCTTGGAAATCTCTGTTATCGAGAAAATATTTTCTATAGTTCAGACGAGTTAAGTTCTTGAATTATCATCTGTAATGCGAGAGCAACAATTGGTTTAAAGTTCTCAATGTGGGTATTAGTGAAGTCAACGTAAAAAATTCTCAGGAATGCAGAAAAAAATAATGTGTAATCATTTTTAATGCTTTTGAAAGAATAATTAACAGAATATGTAACAATTTCATTACTGAAAAGTCAAATTTCCCTACCATGACAAAAAAGAAATTCTCCAGAATTAAGAATTTGCGGAAATTATCCTAAGCTTTAAAAAATAAAGAAAAGCTGAACTCGTCTGAACTATAGGAAAATATTTTCCCGATAACAGAGATTTTCAAAAATTTCACTTGACCGCTAATTATTTTCCAGTAAAAAAACACATTCGGAATGAGATTGAAAATTGAAGACAGAATAATTTTTCCTGAATATCTCGAAAAATATTCATTTTGGGATAAAAGTCTTGGACGTATGCTCCTATTATTTTTTGACGAAGATTTCGAAAATGCTTCGAAAAAATGGGGTTCCAATTCGAAAGGAAAAGATTTTTTGATGTTTCGTCACTTCTAACTTTGACAAAGAATTTGTGACTTCCTGTATCATATTCTGAAAATCACGCTATCAGAAAAGATGCATCAGCCTTTCTTTGCCTGTATTTCAACAGAGTTCAATTTTGAGATTTTTTTTCGTATTTCCCCATTTAAAGAGAATTTTCTAGGGAAAATTCAAACTTTCGGAATCAAAAATACTCAGAATTCAATGACGAATCTATTTATGCAATAAAAATGAGTCTTTCCATTTGAAAAACGAAAGTTGAATTTTGATTTTTGAAGAAAAAACGCTGCATATCTCCTCTAATCCCTACTATCTTACTTGGCCGACTGGTGCTTGTCGCTGTGCGTGCTAATCAGCTTCTTTTCAATTGGGCGCAGCCTAGAAAATTCAAGCGGGGGAAATTGTACCAGAATACTTTCTTTGTTCAACTGATGCGATCTGAATTCAACTTTCCTCTCTCTCTCCTTCTCATGGGATATGTCGTAATTTTTGGTCCTGAAAAATATTCTGTTTTCTTGTGTTATAAAATGTTTGATTTATCTATGGGAGATGATTTCCTTTCATTAGGGTCCCGTATCGGTCTTCCAACATCTGAAGTTCCGAAAAATCATCACTAGGATGGTCGTACCTGGTTCGAGAAAATCCTCACGCTCAGAGAGCAAGGCTGGGAATCTAAATTTGAATATTGGAGGAATTCGAAGGACAAGAGTGATTACGATCCGAAATTAGCCACTGAACATGGTGTTGAGATCTTCTAAGAAACCCACATGGCAACAGGGGAACTTCTTCGTGAAGGAGGACAATTGAAATTTATGTACTCATTGTTTTTTCACTTAGTCCAAATCACGGTTTAGCTTGTTGTGTTATAAGTTTTCTCATGTTCAGCAATCCAAAAAGGGGAAATTGATTGGGTTTTTTCATTTCTTTCAAACGTTGTGACATTTCTGTCATAACTAACTTATGAAGAAAGAATTTCTGCAATGGGTGGTTAATTCAAATACCAATTGATCGATTATAAATAACTAGTTTTTTCTGCTTTTGCCTTTTCTTATTTCAGATCAAGAATTTCGGGTAGATTGGTGAAGAGTCTGTTTTTCTCTGCTGCCCATAAAAGAACTACATGAAGATGTTCTTCTGATCACGTAGATGCCCTCCAAGATCCTCTGATATGATATTTTTAGTAAATTTTTTTCTAACATGGGTGAGTTCAAAGTTTTTCTCTGGGGTTTTTTCCCTTTCCTCATTTAATCATACTGCAGACCTGTATGGTTTTCCTGTGTTGCACTAACCCCAGCTAGGTACTTTTTTGTTTCAATATGTATTGTTTTATTTTAGCTCTCGCAATCAGAAGAATATATATCTAGATGAATCTTTACCAGACGCGTACATCGTCCATGACCAAAAGAGACAAACTCTCCGAACTATGCAGCGTTGCCAGATTCACCATTGCTCAACACGTGCTCAACAAACCGTCTTCATTGAGTACACGGTGTTAGGTTTAAACCGTAAAGGCCCGACTCCAAATTTAAAATGCAAGAGTTTAAAGTTTAACAACATTTGGGGACTAGATTTGCACCATCATAATTGGAGGCATTTTCCGCTAGCCTTTTCCCGAGCCTTTTCCGATTTTACTATGATTATGCTAAGTGTGACCTCAATTTACCTGTCGTGTTTGCACGTACGTAAGAAAAAAATTGGAGTGGTTATCGATTTCAGACGAGCATCGGTCTGTTAACACTCGTCCAACGGTGGTTGATTCACAGGTGCTGGAATTTCAAAATACGACAAAGGGGTTATGAATGATGCGTTAGTTGAATGGACAGCTTGGAAAGGATTCAATCAAACCATTCATTGTTGTCGTTGATGAGGATCCGTACTATAAATAGGTTTGAAAAGAAGGGATTCGTTTGTTGTATTCGAGGTGAGTCTTCATAAAAGACCATCTGAGAAGTCCTAAGCGAAACCAAGAGAATATTATTATTGCTTTTTTTTATCTTTCCTCATTTTTTATGTTATTGTTCAAATTAATAACTTTTGAAAGGCAGGAAGTCTTCCTATTTGTCTGGAAACGGTGAATTTATTTCGCGCACACGAAATCGAATGGAATTAGTTTCTGGGCCCAAAAGGGCCTTATACGAGATATGAGGCACAATTTTAAAATTTCGAATGCAAACCCATCTTATTTATCGCAAATTAGATGTTATTCAAGAGTTTCAAGTGTTAGAGGAAATGAAATGATTTTTATCTGAATTTTTTTCAATGCGTTGGAAATTTTAATTTTTTAAAATTATGTCAGAAATATAATGAAATTCAGGCTGCAAGCTTATGGGGAGACTTAGCTTTCCCATGATGTCCTGTCGACATCCGAATCTGCGTTAGAACAGTGAGGCCTCAAAAATTTACCAGGGACAATTTCAGATTTACTGAAGCTATTAAAACCCGTCCGAGTGAAAATATGAAAGGATTTCGCAGTCGAATGGAATTTTCCGAATTAGTTTCAAGTTTCCTGGCATTGTTCACTCGGAATTGTGGATTTGGTATGCATATTATTCAACCTGTTGATAGACGTAATATTTCGAAAGTGTTTATACCAACGAAATGATATTGTACGTATCTACGTGAGCTATTTGAAGCTTCCTCATTTCGTCTTATCGATATTTGTTATTCGCGAAAACGGTTTAAATTTTTTGCACGACCCTACTTTATCATTTTTAATAACAAGACTTCGCACTGCCTCAATCGATAAATAAAAAAGCAACTTCAATATTATAATGAACTATTATAGTATAATACCTTGAAAGTGGAAATAAAATTGTCCTGTACAATTAGTCCAGTCAATGAGGACGAAAATTAGGCACTACCTGCAATTCTAACAAGATGCTTTGATTTTGATGAAACAAGCTATACTTGTCCCCTACTCCTACCCTATGCCGATTTATGCTTATTATCTTCAAGGGGTGAAAAAAACCCTTTATCCAAAATTAAAAGAAACTTGTTTTAACGTAAATCAAAGTAATTTTTGGGCCTCAGTAGCGTTTTATGAAGTTTAATGAAGGTCTTCATATTTTTCAAGACCGTATAAACCACCCACTTTCAGCATGAAATGTGTAAAAATGGGTCCCTATTTATTAATTAATTAATTTCAATCAATTTTATAACAATATTTTGGAATAATGTTAGTTTTATTTATTTTTATTTTTCATCCCTATCTGTTCAAAATAACAAAATGAAAATATCATTTAAACATTTCATTTATTCATCACTTTATTCACGTGAAATTAATACTTTTGGTGTCAAAAAATTTATCTGATTCTGAGTGGCTGTCCCCACTGTCAATTATTTCTTCATCTTTGCCAAAGATTGGACAACTGTTTAGGCAGTTAACACCTGCACATTCCCCACATGTAGCGTTACAAAAAGACTCAGTTTTCTGCAGGTGCATGACGCATTGCATTCTTTTTTGCAGTTACAAAAAATCATTTTCAACAATTTATGTGGTGCAGGTGTTTTTTGCATCTTTGTGGGCTACAAATATCTATTGGTACTATTCCAACCGCAATAAACTGAATTGAGAGCTTTATTACCAAGCCAAATTTGAAGTTGATGATTTTAGATAAGCATTTATTTCATCGGCAGCCGTCGATTTTGGAATTACCGGTAATGGTTGTCGGAAGTCACCATACAAAAGAATCAATGCGCCCCCAAAACAACCGTTTAGGCAACTCAAAATACACAGTAACTGTTTACATATATAATAGTAGAATGGATTTGTTCAAAAAATTTCGTCATAAAGTTTTCCGTAGTGTTCGGAAGAAAGATAGGTGTAATAACACATGGACTTAGCTGCGTTAATATTATTCGAACATTTAGATCACCGAATTAATATCAAATATAATACTTTCAAGAAAACGCTATTGACCGTAGCGACACCTAATGGCGTTATTCGCAAGAAGAAAAATTATTTCCTATTTTTTTTCCATTTCATCAAATTTTTCAGAGTTTTAATGTATTTTATGTTAACCCCGTCGAAGAAGAATAAAAATAAATCTTTCATAACAAAAAGTTCGTCCAATCTTGAGTTATAAATGGTGTAACCAACAAAATGGCCGACTTAGTTTTATATACTAAGATTAAGCAGATATCTTTTCCCTTGTGAATACGTATCCCATATCCATAGCATGAGTTACTTCTAAAGTGACCACATAATAGGAACGATACAAAATTTTGACAGTTCATGGTGTCCATCTTTATTTTTATTTTTTTTTAATCATCAGAAAGATTTGCCATTTCATCAAGGATAATTTTGCGTCACCTTCACGCTTGGAACTTACGTAAACATTAAAACATTCTATCAAAGAGTAAGTACCTCAGCGGTCGAGTTACAATCTTAAACCAAGAATCTTCTAAAGATGCCTACCGCAGATATAGGCGAAACGTAAGATGAAATAAGTCCCAATAAACCATAGCCAATGCACCGAAGACTCTCTCAATCTCATACTATCAAAATTTAAAAACATAATTCATTTTTTTATTAAATGTTAATTTTTTCCAATTTCACCGGGTATATTTTCCACTTCCAATTCGCATCGGGATCGATTGAACAGTTCGGACTATCTCGTCTCGTCAGCTCGGCTTCAATGAAAACGAATTATATAAAATTTGATCTCTCCCTATTGACTTGGTAATTATTATCATTCTATCAATATGTGCACGTTTCAACGAGATAAATTTATCAAATCATTTCCGGTCATTTTCTGGTCGATTCATGGTATCATTCGATAATCTTGGAAAATTGAATTTCAATAGATTACAACGGTATTATTGATAGGAACCAAATGAAGGCTGCTTTGTTGCCAGCAAATATACTGCGCCACAAGAGTTAGGGATATCATATTCAATCGTTTTGAAAAGTATGTAATCTTCCAGAAAATCGCTGTAAAATCATTTAAAACTCAATAACAACTTGAATCGATCCAATAAAAATCAGTATGAGACATTTCGTCACTATGGTCGCCTTTTTCTGAAGTTTGGTTCTCTGAATAAGCTTCTTGAATGCAACTTGGAATTCTTGGAATAAATTCAATTTATTTCCGGATTCTTTTCCGATACTTTCCTACGTTCCAGAAAATAGAATTCCAAGACTGAAATCCCGTAAACCTATTTGGTCGAATAACTTTCTGAATTCGAACTTCAGCTACAATGAAATCTGGAAATCCGAATTAGATGCATGTTCTTTATCTAATAAAGATCTAATATCTGATCCATCGAATAAAGTTCCTGGTTTTAATATTCCCAGGAGAATATGGTCCCTTCTTAATCGAATAAGAACAGGTCATGGTCGTACCAATAGCATGTTTTTCAAGTGGAATTCAGTTGACAGTGCTAATTGTGAATGTGGTGTCAGAGGAAACAGTTGAACAACTAATTAATAAGTGTTCGATTTATAAATTTCAAGATGGCATTAGAGCCATACACAATGTATCAAATTCATTTTTGCAATGGGTTGAAAATTTTAGATCAATTTGATGAAGTATAAATTGCATTCTCTTGCTGTTCTGTCTTTTTTATTTTCAGGTTGGAGTTTGTGTTTGGAAATCCTTCCTCCGAAGAGCCGTTCCGATAATCGTGATGCCCTTCAATATAAAATATTCAGATAGAACAATTTTATTTTATTTTTTTTACGGGGAGACAGGTTTTATCGGCTGAGGTTTTTTCCATCTGGCTCTATAGTATCGCATGATACTATAGTATCATACGAAGAATGTTATGGTACCCCTTTTTTTTACCTCAGCTTAGGTACTTTTTGATTCATCATTTATTGTATTATTTTAGCTCTCTAATTCATAAGAATATATACATACATATATTTCGAAATGGACTCAGTTTATCAACGGCTTCGGTTTGAAACGAGTTTTCTGAAAATGCCAAGACGTAAATTAACAAACGCTGAGGCTAATAGGGCTATCGGAATGCTACAGGGTGGCCTAACTCAGGTTGTTGTAGCGGAAAGTCTTCAAGTCAGCCAAAGTGTGATATCTCGACTTTGGAATAGGTTCAGGGAGACAGGTCCCGTGTTGGAAAGACCAAGGCTTGGTGGGCGACGAAAAACTACACCTGCTCAGGATCGTTTCATCACCGTTTCGGCGAGCAGAAAGCCTATATCTACGTGTAGAATGCATATCCTACCGTAGCAAAACACGACATCTGTAGAAGATCGTTTCCTCAATCAATAAAAAAAAAATAGATATTTTAGTCACTGGACACAGCAAGTATTTTATTAGTGTTATTTCCATCACATGATGTTGAAAAAATTGGCAGAGCGAATTGCGAATTTGGAGATGTGCCGAGAGTTGTTACAAGCTACTAAATGAAGACAGGTGAGGATGTCAGAAAGGAAGTTTTAGCTTTATAAAAACCGAAATGTAGCTAGAATTAAGAATAAACGAATACATGCAGCGTTATCTGAAATGTTCGCTTTACTTCAGCTTTGAATCGATAAAACTCATAAATCAACAATAAGTACCATTCGATGGAGATGATTACGAACATTTCAAATATACGGGGTGTCCCATTTGAAATTTTGGAATTTCCGAAAAACAAATTGCTAACGAAATACAGCTTTTTGAAGCTTCACTGCGGATTACTTCTCAAGAATACATCTCAATGGTACCATCCGAATACAGAATATATTATTTTTTAGTTAATTACTCAAACGAATTTCCTATGCTTGGTTGAAAACCTTCAAATTTAATCGGTCTAGCATATCAGTTAATTTATACAATCATATGTTTTCTCAGTCACATTGGAAGTGTTACTCCAAGAAAATATGAACGTTTGGTTACAATTTTAGACCAAGAATCCGCTGAAGATGCCTACCGCAGATGTGGGCGAAACGTTAGGTGGAATCATTCCTAAAAGACGTCTGCCAATTTAGTGATTTATGCATTGAAAAATATTGATTGGCAGACCTGTTTTCTCTCTCATAAATTTGACAGATAATGAATAAATCCTTGTCATGAGGTCAACATGTAATCAATGAATATTACCATGAAAACTGTGCTAGAATGAAATATTCCCGCACGATTTTCCATAAAATGTAGCAGAATGAACGGATTCGATACAGAATTGGAGAAAAGAGATTTAAATAATATACGGTATGGAAATCTATAATTTCTCGTTTCCAAATTACCAAATATCTGCAGAAAGTGTCCATTTTCAAAGGCTGAGTGCAAAAAAATTGTAATTTATTGTTCTATTAAATCATTTCCAGAATTTTAGAAGACTATGACTGAAAAAGTAGTGCTGTCAACATTTGTGAATTCCAGTTATTCTCAATTTTCATTAATGGGACGCTCTTTATACACTGCGCCAAAAAATTAACGCACATTCTGAAAATCTCATTTTTAATGGAAGTTAACTCTACATTGACTTTATAACTTATTTTTTATGTTTTGAACGAAACAAGACACATTAAATGGAAGAAAATTTCAGGATTTCACCGAATCTTATGTGAAAAAAGAGAAATGAACAATTTTCAGAATTCTGAAATGCTGATAAGTGATTTAATACTTGGTGTTTCCACCCCTTGCGTTAATTACAGCTCGGCAACGACGGTTCATACTCAAAATGAGTGATCTTAAAATGTTCTGATCTAATCCTTCCTGGATTTCTCAGAGTTGGATTCCTAAGTCATTGAGAGTAGCTGGATGATTTTCTGAACTTCTCAGCCTTTTATTGAGGTTGTCCCAAACCTGCTCAATCGGATTAAGATCTGGACTTCTTGCTGGCCATTCCATTCGAGAGACTTCAACCTCTTCAAGGTACTCCTGAACGATGCGCGCACGATGGGGTCTGGCATTATCGTCCATAAAAATGAAACTTTCACCAATGTATGGGGCAAATGGCACTACATGCTCTTCAAGAATGTTCCTTATATACTCATCAGCATTCATAGCTCCATTATCAATGACCACTAGATCTGTGCGAGCAGTCAAAGATATTCCACCCCATACCATAATCGATCCTCCCCCGAAACCAGTAGTATTCAGGTAATTGCACTGAGCATATCTTTCATGTGGACGTCTGTATACAAGGAAACGTCGATCACAATGGTAGAGGCAGAATCTAGACTCATCTGTGAAGAGAACTCTTTCCCAATCGGCCTCTTCCCAATGGATATGCTCTCTCGCAAAATCCAAACGCGCCCTTCGATGGGCTGGAGTAAGAGCTGGGCCTCTTGCCGCGACACGAGGCATTAAATCATATTCGCTGAGGCGATTTTTTATTGTCTGAGTGCTAATTTGCACCCCATGAGTTTGCTCAAGCTGATTTTGAAGGAGGCGAGCGGTTGCAAACCGTTGTCTCAACGAAGAAACTCTCAAGTAACGTTCTTGAATGGCAGTTGTTACCCGTGGTCTACCCTGTCCTGGTCTTCGGACATTCATACTTGTCTCCCTGAATCGCTGCAAAATTCTGGACACACTTGTATGGGAAACTCCAAACCTTTCTGCAATTCTTGTGTATGTCCACACTTCTTCTCGCAAAACTAACGCTTGGGCACATTCCTCTTGGGTCAAATTGCGTGTTTCGAGCTTCATAGCGATCGAGTGTAGAAAATCAAACGAAAGAAAAACTATTGATCACTAGAATTGATCGAGAACAACTAATTTTAGAATGGAGCCAATACATTCAAAATTTGATAATATCATCTTTTTTTATTCCTGCTGTTAAAAAACATCTGTATTGAAGAAAAACGTTGAAAGTGGATAACATATGCATGCATAATTCTGATAAAAATAATTATCATTGAGAACACCTTCAGTTGTAGAATAAATTTGAGATTTCCATAATGTGCATTAATTTTTTTGCGCAGTGTATTCACAAATTTTCGAAAACAGAAATTTAAGAGCTTTACAATGATGTCTCAATTAAAACTTCAAGGTTTAGGAGCTATAAAGTAATAATTAAGGATGTGTTTATAGTATAAGGTTTCATAATGGTATAATTTCCATACCAACAGAAAAAGAATTAACAGCGTCAAAATTAACAAAATCGCTTCAAAAATGTATGATGCTGCTTATGTTTGGACAATTTCATCAAATGATTTGGTGATACATATTTTGCTTATTTGCCATAGCGAAATTTATGCAGTTCCTATAAGAATCCTACCATTCAAATCTTTTTTGAGGATTTGATACACCAAAGTAAAGCTCTTAAATTATAGATATCTTTTCAGAAATACTTAAATATAAATGGTATTCCATTTGTAGAAATGAAGAAAAATGTTTTTCTCTATTTCTGTATCCTAATGAGTTCATTACAGAACTAAAAGTAGTGCTGTAATGAAACTCATTGCAGCATTGTTTTCAGTTATATTTTTTGTTTTATGGTTGTCAGTACTGACCCCATATCCTCTCAATTTTCAAATCAAATCAATTCAAATTCCGTAATCTGTCACACCAACTGCCAAGATACAATACAAAAGTCACTAATCTGAATTTTCATTTGAATTTCGAAAGTATTTCACAAAACTTGTCTGAAATAGAGAAAATATCGTCTAATACTCGTTGCAGAAGGCAATTCCAACACCCATGCTTTTGTGTTGGAATAGGAGCTCATTCTGCAACTTGTTTTGGAATATACCATTATCTCTGCTTTTTCGGTTATAGTTTATGAAATTTTAGTTGATAGAAGAATAAATTGAGTTCCTAGGATTGGACACATTTTGGCAAATATGTGCTAATGACTTAGAAAAAAGCAACTACACCATATCAGCACGTCAGAGGTAAAGTGTGTTAAGTCACATTTTTTCCAGACACGAACTATCTACAATATTGGAGTCACATTAGTAAATTCTAGCTAGTGGAACACATTTTTGACTCCCTAGGTAAATCAAGTCGCCAAATAATGGCAGTAAACAATCTTTGAAACGATAATCGAACTGAAAAATCTCTCTTTTGTCCAATTTTGAAATTGTGACTTAACACACTTTACCTCTGGGGTGCTGATATACTTTTGAAAATTTCTCCTAAACCGCTGTTAGAATATACAGAGTGAGTCTTTGAAATGTGCATATATTTTAACAGAACATTCCTGGGATTCACGCTGCTGAAAATTCATTGAAAAAAAAAATTCAATTCCGAGTTAAAAAAATGACAAAAAAAAAATTAGGCCGATAATCAATAAACAAAAAATGATAAGTACACAACAACAAAAAACACAGGTTCAGTTCATGAAAAAAATTAAAATTGAAAATAGCAATGGATCAAGGTTCCTATGAAAATTGATACACTGTTTTCTACGACAGTTCTTATCAGAAAATACAAAGTTCAATGATAATACAATGATCCACTGCATAGAGTATGCTAAAATTCATATTGCAATCATCTGCAATTAATGAATATCATTTACAACTTTTCATGCACGTAGCAAAGGTATTATAAATTTCTATTCAGAAAATAATGGACATTATCATCACTACCTCGTAGGATTACTACAATCAGTGTTTAATTACATGAAATTAAAGAATCATTGTGTGGAACCTTGTTTTTGAACTTATAACAATGCAGTGAAGAGTTACATACCTTATGCCAACCCTTCAAAGGCCACTTCCTCTTTTTATGCAGGAACCCTTTATAAAGATGAGGTTTGCTCTCGTACCGCTGACCATCCTTAAGTCCTTCCATAATCTCCCATTCTGAACCCCTTCTAGGTTTCTTCCTCTTTTTCCCAGTGTGTGTAGTATGATTTTGTTCCGGAACACTTTCAGCACTTAAACTAGCAGTATCGACACTTGCATCCGAGTCACTTTGA
Source organism: Hippodamia convergens (assembly GCA_038502775.1). NCBI lineage: Eukaryota > Metazoa > Arthropoda > Insecta > Coleoptera > Coccinellidae > Hippodamia > Hippodamia convergens. The sequence goes on along the minus strand of CM076607.1, from coordinate 18,538,384 downwards.
GTCACATGTGTGTTATTGCTCACTTTCAGTTTTAACTTGCTCAACTGAGGACTTTTTTTATCGCCACTAGCCATTCTTGTGTTTTGGTGTACACTAAAATTCAAAAGACATTCTCTGAATAATATCACTACGGTGTTCATCAATAACTTTTCTGCAACAAGGATAAACAGGCACCTTCACAAAACATGTTAACAAGTGACTACAATTAAAATGGTATCGGTCACATCAGTTTCCTAACTGATCGGCATCAATCAATCTTGCACATTAATGAAAATCAACACTATCCATGGTTTTGGTTAAAAATGAAAACAAATAACAGGACTTACGAACAATTTAACGATTTTTTTACCGCTCCAGTCAAGGTGAATCTGTATGAGTAATTACCTTCAGAATCGTATTGTCTCAATCATGCTCATCATTCATTCATTAAATTTAGAGATGATGACCAATGATTTTTTGATTTATGTTAAATCCAAGATTTATGAGGAACGGTTACTATTATCATACGAATCCCAAAACACGACTGTAGTATATTACGGAATAATTGGAAGTGGATTTAGGCGAATTTAATTGACAACACTACACTTAACTAGTTTTCATTTAAAATTGATTTAATCGGAGATGTCTAAGCACAAATTCAACGATTGGCGCACCTTGCATTTTTACAAAAACTAGTCGAAATGAATGACATTACTTGTTTTCAACTGTCATCACAGTAGTTGTTTGTCAACATCAGGGTCACTAATGTCAAACTTCACACTGACCATCGATAATAGGATTCATTTTCTATGAATTTATGATTTATGTCAATGTGAAATTAATGGACTGGGCCCAAAATAAAAATTGGCCCAAATTTTCGGTTTTCAACTCTATTGCAGGAATTTTGAATCTCATTCAGTAGATTTACAGAAGAATGGAGCTCTTGAATCATTCATATTTCTGTACACGTTGCGATGTCTGTATCTCTGCGATTTTTTTGAACATTTGAATTTTTTGGTAGAATAGAAATTAAATGAGACGAATGAAAAAACAATTTATATCAATTCAGTTTTCCAATGGTATAAAATGCGATTGCTTTTGTGTCTGAATTTACTGATTTCACTATGAGATCAATTACAAGCCATTCACAATAAATTTATATTACATGGACATAATTATATATACCTATAAGCTAACAATTATTCGTATCAAAGTAAAAACTGTTCTTATCCTATTTTACTCTGTTTCTCCACCACCATTACTTTGTGCTAAAAAGACTTGTTGGGGTCCACTTCCTTGAGAAGCAACCTAGAAGTACAAGATAGAAAATAGTATAGTCTAAAACAGAAGACATAAAGGCCTCCTATTCCAACACTAATGCTAAATTCGTGAACGAAAACGAAAATTTCGTTTTCGAAAGTATGAGTGTTGGAATTACCTTCTGCCACGAGTATTATACGATATTTTCTCTATTTCAGTCAACTTTTGTAAAATACTGTCGAAATTCAAATGAAAATTCAGATTATTCATCCTAGTGATTTTTGAATAGTATCTTGGCAGTTGGTGTGACTTACGACATTTGACATTACGGAATTTGAAAATTGATAGGATGGGAGTTCAATAATGACAACCACAGAGCGAAAAATAACTGAAAACAATGCTGTAGTGAATTCATAACAGTACTTCTTTCAGTACTGAAATAGAGAAAAAAAATAATACTGTGATTAATCGACAAAATATGGAAATTATCAAAAAGTCTATGTATCAATCATAGAAATTCCTATAGAGAATATAGAGATCGAATGTCATTTTCCAGATATTTTGGATAGACCATAGACAATTTATTATAAGATCTGTTGACAGCCCATAAAAGTTCTTTCGAAAAAGTATCAGCTGCATTTTTTTTAGCTTTTTCTTGAGCTCTGTATAAACGACAAATGAAGAAGTACTCAATAACCAACCTGAATGAGCTGGGGCTGTGCAGCAGCAATGGGAGCCGCTTGAATAATAACCGGTTGTGATGAATTTCCTTGTACGTGCATTTTAACCATTTGCAGCTGCTGAGGAGTGAGGTTGAGCTGAAATAACACGATCATTATAAAGAATCAAGTAATGTGACTGCGAACTTACTGGAATCTGTTGAATTTCACCATTCGGAGTAACAATTTGTTGGAAAATTTGTATATTACCAGTTTGATTCTGACTAACTGGGGACGTTTGTTGTATTAAAACAGGAGTTTGTTGTGTTCCAGAAGAAGTCGGGGATCCACTCTAGAATAAATAAACAATTAAACAAGTTTCTATAAGAAAGAAGTAATATTTTTTTACCTGATCAACCGCACTGACTTGTACAGTCTGAACTTGTTGCGGTTGAACAATCTGTATCGTACTAGGTTGGGCAGATGTTGTAGCAGCAGTAGCTGTATTCGAACTATTCGATAAATTTTGCTGCAAATTTGCATTATGTTGCTGTGCCAACTGAAGATAATATTGGACCTAAATAAAGCGAAATGTGAGATTACTTTGTAAAAAAAGAATATATTATGAGTACCTGATCCGGGTTTCCTGTTCTTGTAGTATCATCACGAACCTTAGTAGTCTTTATATCGTCTCTTGGAACTATATCAATCAAAAAGTCAAACTGGTCGTATTTGGTAATAGCCATTGCAATGTCGTTCCTCTGAAATGTTTGAGATTACTTTCTCTACCCATAATTAATTACCAAAACAAAACCCAACCTGTAAAGTCCTCCTCTTGTTATCTTCAGTATGTATCCATGCCCTCAAAGTTAATTCGTGTATGAATATTTCGGCAGCTTTGGCGAATAGTAGTGGGGCTTCGGCTGATATCATTTTAACATCTTCATCTAATTTCATGATTTTTTTTATTCGAGCTAGGGGCAACACTTGTTGTTTCAAATCCATCTGAAATGTATGGAACCAGTTTTTAATGAGAGTTCGCTTATGAACGAGGTATACTAACTGTTTTTATGGATCTAATTTCTTCCATAACTTTTGTCCAGAAAGTACTCAACGCATTTTGTGCTTCACTTTGTGTTTGGCTGTGATCATCAACACATTGGGAAATACCATCGGCTTTTTCATCATTCACATCAGACCTATAAAATACAGAAACTGTAGTGTCAAAAGTTCAATTTTGTGATAAATTCTCTTACGTATTGACAAAATATAAATTTGTCGACATGATGAGTTAGAACTTCTAACTGTATTGCTTTAGAGTTTTGCGGATACAACAAATAAATTAATTTAGTTTCGAAAGCAAAATAAGCGCCTTTAAATCGAAAATAGCCAATGGCCAATCACTGCAATCACCAATCCAAATGCAGACCCGTCGCCCAATCCGACATTTTAATTTGAGGACCATAGAATATTTGCACAATCATTTTATTAATCTTTCTAATATTTTTTTCATTATGTTCCCCACTCCTTAATGAAAATCTGAGGGAAAAAAATTGTCCTAAGTATTTATTTATTCATTTTCATGATGGAACCGTAGGTGATTTGGAAGAAAATTAATATTCTCTATGACACCAAGATCTGTGGTAGATTGTTTTGATTTTCTTTTTTATTCAGTTACAAATTGACAGTTGTGGAGATTGTTCGCGACTTGTAGTCTGTCGTAAACTTAATTTGTGTTTATAATTAATAATTATTTAATTGAATAATTAATATGTAGTGGTATTTGGTGTGTGTGAATTGATTTTCCCCTTTTTTATATACATCGTACATAAAATTTTATGTAAACAATCCAAAATGGTAAAACGACTTACTGAAGAGATGGTTATTGCAAGAACGAAGATATCAGATCTGGGAAAAATTAAAAGATTAAACTGTTGGTTAGTAATTTCTTTTAATATTTTCTTGTTGTTGAATTTACTTCCAATAGCATTGTCGAATGTTATTTAGGAAATTTTCTTCGTTTGACATATACCAAGATTTCTTTACAAATGAAAAAGTTTGAAAAATGTGTTGGTGATAACATAGTTTTATTTTGAAATAGTAACATTTCGCGGGAATAGACTATAAATCAGCCACTGGAAAGCTTCATTACTTCAAGATACTTGTTAAAGTGCAAAATAATCCAATAACTAATTAATGAAAAGCAGATTTTCAGATAAGCCAAATAATGAATACAAGAAATTAGTTTGTTCTATCTGCTGACAGATTCTTAGAGAATTCCCTATGTCCTCTGAATTCTGGAGTCCTTATGAAACATTCGAAACAAGCAGATAGTGGTGCTTTTGATATCAGTTTATTTATGTATTGCTGCAGTATTTATTCACCAAAAACTTGATATTCATTGATTAGACTAAAGTAATGAAATGCAAGAAATTATGAAAGAATTCCTGTTATTCAAATGAAAAATTTCTTTATGGTAATTTCTGCATATCTTTTCTCTTTCTATTCTTATGGTTTCAAAGTGTTCAAATCAGAAATACTGAAATCATTATTCTTGCAGGGGAAGTGAATTATCTGATGTCAGTCTGTTGAGGAAAATGCCAGCTGTTGAAGTGTTGTCTCTCAGGTAAGGAAAATCTTCCATCTTCAATCTCTTATCGATCATCAATGTTTCAGATAGATACATTGATCTGTAACTATTTTACTGTTCTATTCATCTTGCTAGTTTCTGTTGAATATTCTGAATGTGTCAGGGATGGTCTGTAACTTCATATACTGAACGTTACCAAAAGGATGTTTCATATACAGGGTGCTTGTTCTCAGACGAGCCAACCCGTATTTTTCTTATCCCATATATATATGAATATTTTGGTTATGTTTATAATGTATAAGCCCATTTTTGCTGAACTCTTTTTACATACTTGAAAAATCACATTCTTGAAAGAATTTAGTTGTTTTTTCATGCTCACAATCAAAAAACATTTGATCTGCGTTTTTAAATAAAATATTCAAATTTTCCTGAATTGACTTCCATTAAATCTGGGGGCACAGTAGTGCCCCCGCCAAGAGCAGCCAAGCGAAGCGCCGAGCCGGGGTACTACCCATCTTTTCTCGAAGTGTTTCGTTGTATTTTTGAACCCTCATAACTTGAGTTTGGAATATAGCAGATGAAAAAAATTCTCAGGATATAATGCCAGAAGTGAACTTATCAAACGTGCAAAGTTGCAAGTGCATAGCTCGTACACTTTAGATTTTAAAGATATCTAAAAACCCCCGATTTCGTCACTCACTCACTGATGATCATAAAAACTGTTAGGGTACTTCCCGATGTCCTATCAAGTTGAAATTTGGTATGTAAGCTAGTTTCAGTACAAAAAAAAGAAAATAGTCTTAAATTTGAAACTTTCACTCCCCAACCCTTAGAACCAGGGGATGTATGAGTTTGTATGAGACTTCCGCCAATTTTGATGCTAGTGATCTGAAAATTGATATATACGGAAAACTGCTTGTTATAAACGTTAAAAAAATATTCAATAATTCTCAGAGAAAATTACCCCCACATTTTGAATAAGGGATAAAATAAAGCGCTCGTAAAACGCCTCATGTGTATTTACACCAGATACAATTTCCCTGTAATAACCTCAACCGCAGTTTCCATTGTGTAATTTCCCGTTGTGATCATTGCATAATGAAAGGATTCTTTATACAATGGTTGTGATGGCAGCTCTCAAATACATCGCCATCGCATCTTGAACCTAGGTAGGTGAAGATGTATTTCTATTCTTCGTACATTATTGATTTTGAACATGAATTGTGAATTAGTTAAACTTGAAATAGATCTCGCAATAATTATATTTTATTAAATTATTATTGGGGAAAAAAAAAGAACAGAATGAAAGGATTTTGTCATGAGCTACGTACAAAAAGAATTGAAATCCAACCAAAAACTTTTTCATGTAAAATATTGCCAAGACGAGGCCGTATTTCTCACATTGTCAAAAAGTTATCAGATCTCATGTAGATCCAAGCTGCTAACTCTACACTCTTCATCTTCACAAGTCCCTATTTCACAAACTCTACGCCTTGGTCAAAATAAGTGACTTGGCTGTTTCGTAACTATAAGAACTATTGTATGAAAGAAGAGTTATGAACAGCGAATGAATTTTTCACCTAATGCTCATGTTGCGAAAGAGAAACGGCCAAATCACTTATTTGGACCAAGGCATAGAGTTTGTGAAATAAAAACTTGTGAAGATGAAGAGTGTAGAGGTAGCAGCTTGGCTCTACATGAGATCTGACTTTTTGACAATGTGAGAAATACGACCTCGTCTTGGCAATATTTTACATGACAATGTTTTTGGTTGGATTCATTTTTCTCTATCTTATTGGGTTAAAAAGTTGTAGTTCAGGTATCACCAATTTTGCCGTGTACAGGGTGATTCTCTTATCTTGGTAATTCCAATTTTCTCGAAAACGTCCGAATATTTTTTCATTCTGTGAATGGCGTTTTGAACAAGTCAATGTCGACTTGAGATGCGCATAAAAATCTGCTGAATAAATAAAGACGCCAGGCGTCGCGGCGCTATCAAAAATTTTTTCTCTAGGGACATACCTTTTTTATCATGTCATTCGAAAGATAATTTCATTCTGAACTTTTTTTTTCGAATACAATTTTTATCCATTTCTAACCGTCAGCGATCTGCAGCGTGTTTTATGTTAATTCTATTCCATTCATATTTTTCTGTATTGTGGTAGCATGCCTTCATTTGGAGACATAGATAGGATTTTGTGAATTGAATTCAAAAAGGCTAGTTTTTTAGTCAATGTGCCTCTTCAAATAAGATGAAATATGTGAAAGATGGGCTCCATGTCACATTGTGAAGAGATATTTAGATCAAGAATTCGAAAATAAATGGATAGGAACCAATGGACCCATCAGGTATCGCCACACCTAAAGCTCATGGATTACTTACTGAGGGGTACCCTGAAAGAAATGGTATAACAAACTGATTCTAATAACTTGGACCATTTGAAAATAAAGATAAGAAACGCATGTGCCCAAGTAGACCCTTATATTTTGACCAAAGTAAGTTATAATGAAATAGGAGAATGATATAACTTATGTAGATCATAATGGCCGGAATATAAAACATATGATTTGAAATGTTCATTGTTATAAGATATAATATTTAATGAATATAATAAAAGAGAAATAGTTTGTTACAAAGCCTCCGTCATTTTACGAAACAAAATCATATCTAGGTCATCTAGCCATTATGATCAATACATAAGTTATATCATTTCCCTATATCATTATAAGTTACTCTGGTCAAAATTTAAGGGTCCATTTATTTTCGAATTCTTGATTTCAATATCTCTTCACAATGGCAGCGTTGTGACATGGAACCCCATCTTGCTGTATCCACGCATATTTAATCTCATTTGAGGGGACAGATTGTTTACAAAACTAGCCTTCTTGAATTCAAGCCACAATATCATATCTATGTCTCCAAATAAAAGCATACTACCACCATACAGAAAAAAATAAATCGAATAGAATTAACATAAAACACGCTGCAGATCGCTGACGGTTAGAAATGGATAAAAATTGTATTCGAAAAAAAAGTTCAGAATGAAACTATCTTTCGAATGATGTGATAAAAAAGGCATGTCCCCGGAGAAAAAATTTTCGGTAGCGCCGCGACGCCTGGCATCTTTATTTATTCCGCAGATTTTTATGCGCATCTCAAGTCGACGTTGTCTTGTTCAAAACGCCATTCACAGAATGAGAAAATATTCGGACGTTTTCGAGAAAATTGGGGTTACCAAGATTAGTGAATCACCCTGTACATAAATCATTCACTTCAATTTCGTAGCAGTTCTGTAACGGAAGATGAGCAATCTTCTTCGTCTCTTTAAAGACGCATCTAAACATCCCACAATAACGACACATAACGGATCTGGACTGTTATCATCGTCGACATCATAAACCTCACGAAATTTTCCGCAAGAATTATGAACCAGTTTAAAACGGACTATTCTTCGTGAGAACATCCGGTCATTGTCGTAAAAACGCCAGAAGACATTTCTCGTTCGGTGTTCGAACGAGCGGAGAGCAGAAAGAAGTCGATATCGTCAAGACAAAATTGCGAGCGACGGCTGACAACGAGCAGCAAAAATCGGCTGACATACTTTTCGATTTATTTCCGACGAGCTTTAGAACCGGCCAAAATCATTACGAAACGACCGAGATGCGAATTCTTGTCGAATTTCGATGCGCTCGAATTGAGTCGCGAGAAAAAATCCATAGTTGGGTTTAAGGGAAAGTTCGTAGTGATTGGTAATTCTCCGTTAAAAAACTGCGTTCCTAGTTCGCGTTTGTAAGTTTTCACATGAATTTTTAAAGGAAATTGAAGAATATCTTAGGGAATCTCCAAATTTTTCCTGATAAAATTGTTTTTTTCACGTGGAATCATCGGGTTTAGCTTGTGGTCCAGGAGACAATGACGAATTTCGGTACTCATTTTCTCTAATTCTGTGTCGAATAGGTTCATTCAGCCACATCTCGTAGAAAAAATCATGCGAGAATATTTCATTAATTTCGATAAAAATCCAACGAATTAGGAAATATTATATTCTCAAACAAGTTGCAGAATGAGCTCCTATTCCAACACGAATGCGAAGTTCGAAATCATGAGTGTTGGATTTGCCTTCTGCAACGAGTATTAGTCGATATTTTCTCTATTTCAGTCAAGTTTTGTGAAATACTCTCGATTTTCAAATGAAAATTCAGATTAGTGACTTTTGTATTGTATCTTGACAGTTGGTGTCACTAACCATAGATAAATACTAATATAGATAGGAAAGTCCGTAGAAATTTTGGAACCGTGTTTACAGTGACATCTATCGGCCTGGAAGGAAGTACAAATCGTTTCGGATATCATTAAATAGCCGAAAATTGGCATTTGATAGATCAAGATTGGTTGCGCAATAGATCTATTGGGGAACCAATCCAGATCTATCAAATTTCTTGCGATTCATTGAGATTGGAAATGATTCGTACTTCCTTCCAGTCCGATAGATGTCGCTGTAAACACAAAAGAGTTTCTAATATATGGAAAAGCAATCAACTCTCCGTTACAACCATTTTTGAATTGCTTGAGAGTGTTTAGATCCTACATTAGCATATATATCATATGGTAATGGAGTTTTGATCTTGTCCTTCAAATGTGCTTGGTTGGAAAAAACAGATTTCTGCTATTTTTCTCTAGTGTCATCTCTTAACTATTGTCAAATACCGATATTAATTGTTTCCAGGTTGAAAGATGGCGCCAAAATACGGTTCCGGCCATTACTAGGCCAGTTTCCTATCTATATAAGTATATAGTCTTAATCTATGTCACTAACGAAATTTGACAGATTACGGAATTTGAACTGATTTGATTTGAAAATTGAGAGAATCTGAAGTCAGTACTGACAACCACAAAACGAAAATTATAACTGAAAACAATGCTGTAATGAATTCATTAAAACACTACTTTTAGTAATGTAATGAACTCATTACGATACTGAAATAGAGAAAATAACGTATGAAGCTCGTACAGAAGGTTTATTCTAACACTCGTCCATTCAAAAACTGGCAACTTCTTGACTCGTTTTTGAATTTTGATAAGATAAGAGGTCCAACTTAGAAATTTCAAATGTAAACATTCCTTTTTGGATTTCAAATTTGGGTTCAGCAGGAGATTAAACATCCGAATTGATTGAAACCGAAATTTTATCGTCTACTAGCTGACCAGGCAGACTTCGTACTGCCTCAATCGATAAAATATTTAAAAAAGTTCCCTCTTCACCTCTTAAATAAAGAGAATTCTTTTGATGTATGAATAACAATGTACATACTTATTTCAATGCAATTAAATTTTTTGTATATTTTGTACTTTTTTGTATTCCACCTAATATATTTCCTTCTTAAAAAGGATGGTTAGTACAACTTTATTCATCTCTAAGGCGAAACAGCGTTCGCCGGGTCAGCTACCTTATCTAATTGCCAATTGCCACAATTGGTCCCACCACCAGATCCCTTACGCTCTTAAGTTTCTGGGATAGGAAATGATTCTAAACATTTCTTGGCCAACATTATACCATAATAGTTTATTATAATATTAAAGTAAGTTGCTTTTTTATTTATCGATTGAGGCAGTACGAAGTCTGCTGGGTCAGCTAGTTTCACAATACATGTCCAAACAATACTGCTGCAACAATCCACGAAATCTCAGCAAATAGTTATCAGCATTTTAACGAACCATTAAATGAAATGAATAATAATTCATCGAGCTCACTTTCTTGGCCTAAAGTAGACATGGTACTCACCATTCAATGGATTTATCATCTTGATATTGAAGTTATATCCAACATCACCTCTCCAAAACATTACTGAGTATTGTAGAGCATCGTAGGAACGGTGTATTTCATATATCGTTGCAAGCAGTATTGCGACGCGTAAGAACAATATCACGCGTTTCCAAGTTTTCACCTACAATCACAATTACCACTTCGTCTATTGTAGGGGAGTTGAATTTGCGTCATGTGCTCCAACAGGTCGTTTATCTGCTCTAATCACAACCTTGTGATCGTCACTTGGCATATGTTCTAAAGCAGTTTTAAACAATCGAACCAATGCATGATGTTCATGAAGTAGTTGCTGCAGATCTTGAAGAATTATTCTTCTCACATCTGCATTAATTGATTGACGTTGATCATCCATATTGCCTATATGAAGTAAATTTGGAGGAATTCATGATGTGCATCTTCAAGTGGACACAGATGCATTAATATTATTAGAAAATTTACCGTAGCGACACCTATTGGCGTTATTCGCATGAAAGAAAATTATTTCCTATCTTTTGTTCCATTTCATCAAATTTTTCATTGTTTTAATGTAATTTATGTTAACCCCGCCGTAGAAGAATCCAACAAAAGAACAAACAGTGCATCCAATTTTGAGTTATAAATGGTGTAACCAACAAAATGGCCGACTTATGGCGGTATTCTGCTTTTTCTCTGTAAGCTACAAATCTGTAGCGTACGATTGATCTGTATCTATGTGGCTGACTTACAGATTTGTAAATAATGAAATTCTGGAAGTTTTTCTGTAAATGTCGTATTAGAAGTGTCAATTTTGAACTACTTCGTAATAAGACCATAGAGTAGAATTTATTTCTCTTAAAATTGGATCGTAAGTATTGATTATTGAATATATTTATGGTTAATTTGTGTCTGTTTCAACAAGAAAGAGAAATTTACAACCGAAATGCAAAAATGAAACACAAAAGTAGTTAGAAAAAGAAAAGTATTTTATATTCTGTGACAAAAACAAACCATTCAACATAACCTCACAATATACCTTTCCATATGTTTCCTGTAAGCTACAGATTCATAGAATGCGTCGAGAATCGTAATTTTCCTGTAATCTTATGAAAAGTTACAGATTTGCTTACAGATGAAAGCAGAATACCGCCATTAGTTTTATATATTAAGATTTCTGGGCCTTGTGCAGCGTTTTTTGCTCAAAAATCAATGTTCGACCTCTCTTCGACTGCTATTTTTTATGATTTTGTGGTTTTCATTGTAGTTATACTATTTGATTATACTATACTATCTTTCGCATAAGGCCTCATCTGATAGGCTCAATCAGTGCTCCGAGAAAAATTACTAAGGACCTAAGTATCAGAATATGAAGTTTCGCATTTTGGTATGGATGAAATTACAAAAGACACCAATAAAAAATTTCCGATTTTCCACCTGTGCGCGAAATAAATTCACCGATTCCAGACTTTTGAAAAAACATGCTACAAGATCAATTCAACATCGACGATGATAAGTTATTCAGCTCGAGCAGCAACGAATTAGTCAAATTCAGCGTGTAGGAGGAAAAAGGCAAACAAGGTGGGATTAGATTCGACCTTGTTTTCCACCAGAAGAACGTACCTTTTCGGGATACGAGATTCATATCACCTGCTCCTTGTGACTCATAATTATATCATAACATGATTTGCTCCGAACGCATTCTAAATAAGCGAGCATTACGTATTGTTGTGATCGTCGATTTCGCGGCGACACATTACGAATGCACCTCAATTAAATGACGATCTGCATTCGTTGCATGAATTGTTTCCAGAAGAATCCTAAACTTCCTGAGCAAATGGGATTTTAACGTGCGAATTGAGCATGAAATAGAGAACGATTGAGAAATCATGATATCCACTGCGCAAAAAAATTAACGCACATTATGGAAATCTCAAATTTATTCTACAACTGAAGGTGTTCTCAATGAAAATTATTTTTATCAGAATTATGCATGCATATGTTATCCACTTTCAACGTTTTTCTTCAATACAGATGTTTTTTCCCAGTAGGAATAAAAAAAGATGATTAATCAGATTTTGAATGTATTGGCTCCATTCTAAAATCAGTTGTTCTCGATAAATTCTAGTGATCAATAGTTTTTTTTTCGTTTGATTTTTTACACTCGATCGCTATGCAACGCGAAACACGCAATTTGACCCAAGAGGAATGTGCCCAAGCGGTAGTTTTGCGAGAAGAAGTGTGGACATACACAAGAATTGCAGAAAGGTTTGGAGTTTCCCATACAAGTGTGTCCAGAATGTTGCAGCGATTCAGGGAGACAGGTATGAATGTCCGAAGACCAGGACAGGGTAGACCACGGGTAACAACTGCCATTCAAGAACGTTACTTGAGAGTTTCTTCGTTGAGACAACGGTTTACAACCGCTCGCCTCCTTCAAAATCAGCTTGAGCAAACTCGTGGGGTGCAAATTAGCACTCAGACAATAAGAAATCGCCTCAGAAAATATGATTTAAGGCCTCGTGTCGCGGTAAGAAGCCCAGCTCTTACCCCAGCCCATCGAAGGGCGCGTTTGGATTTTGCGAGAGAGCATATCCATTGGGAAGAGGCCGATTGGAAAAGAGTTCTCTTCACACATGAGTCTAGATTCTGCCTCTACCATTGTAATCGACGTTCCCTTGTATACAAACGTCCACATGAAAGATATGCTCAGTGCAATTTCCTGAATACTACTGGTCTCGAAGGAGGATCGATTATGGTATGGGGTGGAATATCTTTGACTGCCCGCACAGACCTAGTGGTCGTTGAAAATGGAGCTATGATTGCTGATGAGTATATGAGGAACATTCTCGAAGAGCATGTAGTGTCATTTGCCCCATACATTGGTGAAAATTTAATTTTTATGGACGATAATGCCAGACCCCATCGTGCGCGCATCGTTCAGGAGTACCTTGAAGAGGTTGAAGTCTCTCGAATGGAATGGCCAGCAAGAAGTCCAGATCTCAATCCGATCGAGCAGATTTGGGACAACCTCAATAGAAGGCTGAGACGTTCAGAAAATCATCCAGCTACTCTTAATGACTTAGGAATCCAACTCGGAGAAATCTGGGAAGGATTAGATCAGAACATTTTAAGATCACTCATTTTGAGTATGAACCGTCGTTGCCGAGGTGGAAATACCATGTATTAAATCACTTATCAGCATTTCAGTATTTTGAAAATTGTTCATTTCTCTTCTTTCACATAAGATTCGGTGAAATCCTGAATTTTTCTTCCATTTAATGTGTCTTGTTTCGTTCAAAACCTTCCCGAGAGAACATAAAAAATAACTTATGAAGTCAATGTAGAGTTAACTTTCATTAAAATTGAGATTTTCAGAATGTGCGTTAATTTTTTTGCGCAGTGTATTTCCGAGTTCATATATCGAAAATTCCGAAAAAACATTTTTTCTTCAACAAAATTAAAGAAGGTTTTGATTTTTATTCATATCTTTTTTAACTGAGGAGGCCATAGAACTCGATATTTCACAATTTTCAGTTGTCAAATTGATTTAGAAAAAATTTGTTGAAGTTATACAGACTCCTAGAGAGTTTCTCGAAACTTTTTGGTTTTTTTGGGATTTCTCTACGTTTTTGGAAAATGAACAGTATTTCAAAACAGAGATTATACAGGGTGATCCACGGTCGAGGGTAGGTTAATCGGAAAGCAAGAATTCATTGAAAATTTGGTTTTATAGACAAGAACGCTTATGTCAAAAAGTAGTAACTACTTTGTTATTTCAAATGGCACACCCTATATATTATTGCATTTTTCTATTCATCGTAGTAACACGATTATTTTGGTACCACTTTCTCATGCATACCTTCAGCGGTTTCTGAGTAATCAAATGATTTCCTCTTTTTTTTGTGCAAAACATAGCTTTGGTTAAACATGCATAACTTCCATACTTGGAATGTTAGGAAGCTGAAATTTCGTATGCAGAATGCCAAGATCCTATGCATCATGTACGTGTTACGAAATACGCTTCTCATTATACAGAGTCCTTCAAAATACCATGGTTTTCCGAGACATACAAAAATGGTCGACAGTGCATTTTTTCAAATGGAATGCCATGTATATTTTGAGAAAATTGAATTTTCTTTCAAATGATATATCATATCCTATACCTAGATTGTAAGATTCTGCGTTTAACTGAAATTTTATATTTAGGCACGTTTTATTTGAAACTGCTAACCAAAACAAGTTTAAAATGAGCGGTTCATACATACTAACTTCAGCGGATTGCTATGATTTGCTGATAATGATTATGAGCTAAAAACTACCAAATAATAAATGAATTCTAATAATCTTCATTTTCGAACGATTCGGCGGTTCTAGCCAAAAAAATGTTTAATTTCTGATGCACGTACATCTCGAAACGTCTAAACAAGTATTTATCGTAGATAGCAGTGAAATACCATAACATGAAATATACATTATGCAGATTTGACAATTAGTTTGTTGATAATAGTACATTAGCTCATTCTTCATAATATAAGAAAAATAATAGGTGAAATGGAAAGAAATATCTAAAATTTGTTCATTCACCCTGGGCAACTTTTTGTTTCAACATTTATTGTATTATTTAAGCTCTCTTTTTCATAAGAATATATATAATGTGAAGAACCATCGAATTTTGAATGACCCTTTATGAAAAGAATCCTGATTGACCATAAAAAATTAATTTCTGGATTTCCCTAGAAAGCTACAGGGTGATTTTCCAACTTCATGGAAATACTCAGACCATCATAAAATCCAAACTTATTGACGGATATTATTGAAATTTGATAGGTTATTGACTCATGCTAAGGTCGAGTCAGAAAGATATCAATTATTTCATTATTCCAGGGCCGGACTCATCAATCTTCATTTAAAGTGTTCAGGGTAAAACAAACACTTTGGATTCCGAATTACAAATAATTGATTCGCTTTTTAGAAACATCTAAGTTATGCTTCGATTTGTGATATCGCTCAAAGTTGTCACATCAACAATTACTTTTTTATGAATTTTTGAATTTGGATAAAGTTCGTAAAATTGAATTTATTTACCTGAACGAGACTTAGTCATCTTGTGGAGGTAGAAAATAAATAATAAATTCTCCTTATAAAAGTTACTGAAGGCGAGGAAGACTATAATAATTTGTTGATATACTGGGTGGCCACCCCAGACGCGGATCTCATTGAGATGGAGTAAATGAAGGTATATTTCGGAAAAAAAAATTGGTGAAGTGCATAGGGTATACATAAGCATATTTCAAAATTATTCGTATTTATCCTGGGTGTTCGACAACAAAGATATAGACCAAAGTGACACTTCTTCCAATATAAAAACCTCTAACTGAATTAGTAAATCGAGGAGTATGAGTAGTAATTTTTCAATTTGTTAGCTATTATGAAGTACTTTAAGAAGAGGAGATATGATTTTCAAATTGGGTGAATGTTACAAAATATCTTACTTGATTCAAAGATGCTCAAAAATGCACAGAAATAAAATTTCCCTCGAGATAAAATAAGAATTCATATAACATATTTTGTGCTTATTAAAACTCTGAACTTTTTGAAAATTTTCTACTAATACTTTCGCATTTTATATTCCAACATGAGAATTTCAGTTCAATTCAAATTCAATTTTTCGAACTTTATTCAAATTCAAAAATTCATAAAAAAATAATTATTGATGTGACAACTTTAAGCGATATCACAAATTGAAGCATAATTTAGCTTCTTTCTAAAAAGTGAATCATTTATTTGCAATTCGAAATACAAAGTGTTTGTTTTACCCTGAACAGTTTAAATGAAGATTTATGAGTCCGGCCGTGGAATAATGAAATAATTGATATCTTTCTGACTCGACCTTAGCATGTGCCAATAACCTCCCAAGTTTCGAAAATAACCGTCAATAAGTTTGGATTTTATGATGGTCTAAGTATTTGGAAAATCACCCTGTAGCTTTCTAGGGAAATCCAGAAATTATATTGTTATAGTCAATCAGTAATCACCTAGTCCAACTCTATCTCTGGTAAGATTATGTACAGTTATTCCCCGGACACCCTGTATATTACTTTTTTTTTTATCTGTGCACTTGATCGCTTTGCATCAGAAGTTCACACGAAGGTTATGTAGTTATTCCACCCCGAGGTCCGTTGCTAACTTCCTGAGTGTACAAATAACCTCATTCGAAATGTCCAATCTACATATTTTAACCGAACGACCTAGTTTTCATACTGTTCGAATCGATTTGGACAAAAACCAAATTAAGTTAAAACTGCGATGAGCAAGCACGATCGATTCTTCATCGGACACAATCGTCAGTTCCATTACGAAGCGAAGTTCCAAAGAAAAAAAGATGTGAACGTCGAATTTCTCATTTTAAGTCTAATTGATGACAAATGTGGAATCATACACAATAGTTATTTATGATATGAGAGTTAAAAGTGACGTTTTATTTTGTGAGTGAGCGAATTGAACAATTTCACGAACAAAATAAAATCACTTTTCACAAATACCAAATACCATACAATGTTTCCTGTACAACTGCCCTATTTTGATAATGAAATGGGCGAATTTCCAATGACAATAAACTTCAAAATGCATTTTGATATTCAAATAATCAAAAGGTTGTTGTGAATGGCAAACGTTGCCAACGTTATGATTACTAACAAATGAGAAAAGACGCTGTCATTTGAATTTCATTAATGGCCAATTTTCGTCTTGGGTTTTTAACTGCTTAATATGTTTGTCGAGAGTCCAATTATTAATAAAAGTGACGATTTGGTTGTTCCTCTGGATATTGAAGAGTCTGCAAGAAGAGCAAATCTGGAACTCCTACCTAAACAATTTGTTCAGCAGTACTATATTGCATATAACAATTTCCTGGCCTGGTGTAAATTGAAAAATGCAGAAGGGAACTTCAGTGAAACTGTTTTCCTGGCATATTTGGAAGAATAGTCAAAAATATGGAGTTCATCAACTTTGTGGAGCAAAATTTTCAATGATAAAGTCAAGCGCCCTTGTTAAAATTGATGTGGATGTTAGTAAATATTTTAATGTAATAGCATATTTAAAACGGAAAAGTGAAGGATATCGTCCCAAAAAATCGAAAATTCTCACTCGTGAACAAGTTGAAAAGTTTATAAAGGAGGCGCCAGATGAGAAATACTTGATGGTTGAGATTGCAACTATTTTCGGATTATTTGGAGCCTGTCGGCGTGTATAATTTATCATTGGAAGACATCGAAATAACAAATAAATCATTGGTTATACAACTCTCAAATACAAAAACGAAAGTCAGTCGTTCTTTCAGTGTTATTGGGAAGTTTGTAGACTATTTTCATAAGTACTTTGCACTGTGCCTTTCTGTCATCAAACATCGTCGTTTTTTCCTGAAATACATGAATAATGCACTGCCAATCCAGTGGGTATAAATACATTTGGGAAAATTCCCTCTATTGTTGCCGAATTCCTCAAACTGCCAGAACCAAAGCAATATACAGGACATTGTTTTCGAGGATCCTCCGCTTCATTGCTAGCAGAATCAGTAGCAAATATTACGGATATAAAAAAACATGGTGGATGGAAGTCTACGACGGCAGCCGAGGGCTATGTTGATCATTCCATTGCATATAGGAATGTCATTGCTGAAAAAATTCTCCCAACCTCAACAGATTTTGGATCATCATCATCCAATATTGTACTTCTGGTTTCTACAAGTACTGATGGTGCTGAGGAATCTAATAATGTGTTGCGAAGCTCCCTAACGTCACAGGGCATTAATGTTAGTAATTGTTCTAGTTTTACGATTAATATTAATGTTCATAAGTAATGCTTGTTAAATATTGATAATAAAAATTTGCAATTGCTAAATTTTTCTCATCCGATTTCATCATAAGAAAATGGAGTGCTAAAAATATTATTAACACTAATGTTGAGAATATTTTCAACACGCTTCCACGTAAACAATCAATTTTGTCATTAAAAGTGTCACTTTTAATGGCAGTTGTGCAAAAATTCAATTTTATGTAAATATGTTTAGTCCATTTCAATGTGTGTTTTTTGTAACCAGAAATTAAGCCTGGCCTGCTGAGATGAAGGGAGTATACTGGCCAAGTCCGAACAAGGCTTAACGACTGTGTGCTGAAATCGAAAAAGAGTCGAAACAATTTTTTTTACCGAAACTCTAATATCATGCTCTTTATGACGTTATCTTTTTGTTCTTCTTCAAATGTACATTGTAGGAAGTTTCCAATGGAAATATCTGCTGTGTTAGTCGGTTGATAGTACCAAGAATCGCCTTATTAGCAGGAAATATACGTATACCTTCTGTTCACCCAATTCAACTGCTAATTATCATTCACCACTTTCTTGCAGTTTATTAATAATATAAATGATTGATCTCTCGGTACTAGCTTTCACTTACCGCGATACGCTTTGATAGTTTCTCGTGTTACCAACAAACAGACACGTGAAATTGTTAAGTATAATGTTTATAATTGCAAAATTACATGTCAAAGCATCTCTGCTTCCCACGTAACAGAACAATTTTTCATACGGGGTTTCATTCTAGACTCCTGAAATACACTGGGCACAAAAATTAACGCACATTATGGAAATCTCAAATTTATTCTACATCTGAAGGTGTTCTCAATGATAATTATTTTTATCAGAATTATGCATGCATATATTATCCACTTTCAACGTTTTTCTTCAATACAGATGTTTTTCCCAGCAGGAATAAAAAAAGATGATATTATCAGATTTCGAATATATTGGCTCCATTCTAAAATCAGTTGTTCTCGATTAATTCTAGTGATCAATAGTTTTTGTTTCGTTTGATTTTCTACACTCGATCACTATGCAACGCGAAACACGCAATTTGACCCAAGAGGAATAAGTATATAAGGAACATTCTTGAAGAGCATGTAGTGCCATTTGCTCCATAAATTGGTGAAAATTTAATTTTTATGGACGATAATGCTAGATCCCATCGTGCGCGCGTCGTTCAGGAGTACGTTGAAGAGGTTGAAGTCTCTCGAATGGAATGGCCAGCAAGAAGTCCAGATCTCAATCCGATTGAGCAGGTTTGGGACAACCTCAATAGAAGACTGAGAAGTTCAGAAAATCATCCAGCTACTCTTAATGACTTAGGAATCCAACTCGGAGAAATCAGGGAAGGATTAGATCAGAACATTTTAAGATCACTCATTTTGAGTATGAACTGTCGTTGCCGAGCTGTAATTGACGCAAGGGGTGGAAATACCAAATATTAAATCACTTATCAGCATTTCAGTATTTTGAAAATTGTTCATTTCTCTTCTTTCACATAAGATTCGGAAATCCTGAATTTTTCTTCCATTTAATGTGTCTCGTTTCGTTCAAAACCTTCCCGGGAGAACATAAAAAATAAGTTATAAAGTCAATGTAGAGTTAACTTTCATTAAAATTGAGATTTTCAGAATGTGCATTAATTTTTTTGCGCAGTGTAAGTAGAATGAGAGGAAAATAAAGGGTTTTCAAGATAGCTCTTCCTTAAAAATGGTCTTTCGCTAGGTTCAGTTTTAGCACCTCTTCTTTTTAATTTATATTCTTGTGATATTCCAACTACTTCTTCCGAAAAATTCATTTATGCTGATGATATTGCTCTGGCTTTCCATCATTCTAATTCTCAGAGCACAGAAAGTACCCTTTCCGCAGATTTAGATATACTGAAAAATTATTTCTTGAAGTATATATATATATATTCTTATGAAAAAGAGAGCTAAAATAATACAATAAATGTTGAAACAAAAAGTACCTAAGCTGAGGTAAAAAAAGAACGGGGTATCATAACATTCTTTGTATGATACTATAGAATCATACGATACTATCAACACTTGTATCATACGATACTATACAGCCAGGGGAAAAAACCTCAGCCGAAAAAACCTGCCTCCCCGTAAACAAAATAACATAAAATA
Source organism: Hippodamia convergens (assembly GCA_038502775.1). Taxonomy (NCBI): domain Eukaryota; kingdom Metazoa; phylum Arthropoda; class Insecta; order Coleoptera; family Coccinellidae; genus Hippodamia; species Hippodamia convergens. Next base: position 18,518,127 of record CM076607.1, on the reverse strand, counting down.
TCAGGAAAATCTTGAAAGACATCAGTGTGATCATCTTCATGATATCCGTCGATGGTCTTGGATACACAGATTCTTCCCAAAACGACTCGTAATTCTTAATCTGAAATGAAAAAAGACAAAAGCAGAAAAGAAACCGATTGTTCAGAATAAATCGAAGGCATTTTGGAAATGCATTTGCTACTTTAAAAAACATCAGCATTAAGATTTCTTGGCCAAATAATGTTCGGAGATTTATAAATATTTATGACAGAAATGTCACAAAATTTGAAAGAAATGAAAAAAAGAACTCCATCAATTTCCCCTTTCCGAATCTGTTGAAAGTTACGTAACTGATAATTTTTCAACATAACAAGCTAAACTTGTAAAAAATCAATTAATACATAACCTTTCAACTGTCCTCCTTCACGACGATTCTGTTGCCGTGTGGGTTTCTTGCAGAAGAATCTCTTTGATACCATGTTCATCAGCTAATTTGGAGACGTAATCACACTTGTCTTTCGAAATTCCTTCGATATTCAAATTCAAAATCCACAAATTGTTGCTCTCTGGTCGTGAGGGTTTTTTCAAACCAGATACGACCTTCCAGGTGATGATTTTCCGGCACTTCAGATGTTTGAAGACCGCTACGGGACCCCAATGAAAGGCAATCATCTCCCATAGATAAACCAAACATGTTATAACACAAGAAAACAGAATATTTTTCAGGAACAAAAACAAAGACATATTACGAGAATTGTCATTCTGACAAGTGCACTCATGATAATAAAACCGAGGTTTCATGTTTTCATTTGAATAATCATCAGAAATATAGAAAATTGAGTGTAACTTTCGGTTCTTCTCCCTTAAAACATAATTTCAATCCTAGATACCTGGGAATCAAACTTGATTCCTCTCTAAATTTCAACGCCCATTTAGATGATCTGCGTTTGAAGCTCAAAACTAATATTCTTCAGAAACTAGCTGCTTCCTCATGGGGCGCTGATGCAACAGTACTTCGTACGGCAGCGCTTGCTTTGGTTTTTCTGCTGCTGAATATTGTTGCCCTGTTTGGTTGAACAATGATCGTTTAAAAAAATTGACGCACAATTAAATTTTTCTATGTGTATTATCACTGTGACTATCAGATTTTCACCTTATTCTTAGTTACCTGCTATACTACGAGGATTCTTAACAAATATACGGCAGAATTCTAAAATTCAAGTGCTATTGTAGAAAGAATTGTGAGTTTTCACGAGAATTTAAATATTTTTAAGATGAAACTTTGTGCTTCCATAAAAACATCAAAAATAATTTAAACAGATCCATTAACACCTGTGTGTGTATTCTTGCTACTTTTTGATAATGGCTTGTTACTATCTCCATGAAGAATATTAATTTCATTCATTTTGACTCCGAAGAAAAACTAGAATTTATTTTTACTAAGATTAATTTTTTTTTCAGTATCAACAAGATAAATAGTCTAGCCGATTTTCAGTTGTGTAAACGTTTAGAAGAATTGTACATAAGACAGAACGAGATTGAAGACATCAATCAGGTGGTATACCTCCAAAATCTGTCCAATTTGAAGAACCTGTGGCTTGGAGAAAATCCTTGTGCTAAAGTGGAAGGGTATGTTTCAAACTTTACTCGGATAATATAGAAACATAGATTGTCACTATTTGAGAGATCTTTTAATTTTTCCGTCTATAGATTTTGCAATAATTATATTTGTAGTTCGCTTGAATCTTTCAAATCTAGGGTCAGGTATTTAATTTATTGCGATCAGTACAGGTTAATAACGAATCTTATATTTTTGATCTTTTTCGTTTTTTCAATCTTTTTTTGCCTCTAGGTGTCTAGCCAATTTTTTATCAGGGTTTTAATGACAAAGCTGCTTTGTCTGAACTATTAGATGAGTTTTGTTGAATTTATTATAATTGTATCATTTATCTTTGAAATGGAGTCATTATTATTATCTGTAATTTGGTTCAACGTCAATTTTTCTCCCAGTTATAGACTGGCAGTGCTAAGGGCCTTACCGCAGATACAAAAATTGGACAACATACCAGTCACGCCCGAAGAACTGAAAGAGGCTCAGAAAAAAGGTAGAAATCTTGTTCATCCAGAAGACAGAGCGGAAAGTGAAGAAGATGACTACATAGTTCAGCAACAAAATTATTCGAACGATAGATACGGGGAGTATACTGAGTCGCACTACAGTCCTACACAGAGGATATCGCCGAAACAAGAGGTTAGCATAGACTCCAGCAGTATTAGTTTATTATTTATACACATATAGAGAAGAAAAAACATATTACAAAAAAACAATTACGTATCATTCATGAAAATTATAAAGAAAAGTGGACCAAGTGTGGACCCCTGGGGAACACCAAAGGATGCAAGGGTTATCCACGAATGTGGCTCTATAGAATATTTTCAGGAAAGACACAAGATTCAGGATTGAAATTCTGAAGGTGAGCTTCAAATGAGAAGACGACTTGTATATTTTTTTAAGGTTCTAGGACTTTCGGTTTTTCCGGAAGTGACATCAACTTTCGTTTTTCCAATGGGAAGACCCATTTTTTTTTAATAAATAGATTCTCCATTGAATTCTGAGTCTTTTTGATTCCAAAAGTTTGAATTTTCCTCCGAAAATTCTCTTTAAATGAGGAAATACGAAAAAAAAATCTCAAAATTGAATTCTGTTGAAATACAGACAACTTCTAGATTTTTTCATCAAAAATTATCATTTTTGAGAATCTCCGAGAAAAAAGGCTGATGTTTCTTTTCCGATAGCGAGATTTTCAGAATATGATACAGGAGGTCACAAATTCTTTGTCAGAGTTTTAAAGTGAAGTAATAGGAGCATACGTTCAAGACTTTTATCCCAGAATGAATATTTTTCAAGATATTCAGGAAAAACGATTTTGTCTTCAATTTTTAATCTCATTCCGAATGTGTTTTTTTACTGGGAAATAATTAAAGGTCAAGTGAAATTTTTGGAAATCTCTGTCATCGAGATAATATTTTCTATAGTTCAGGCGAGTTAAGTTCTTGAATTATCATCTGTAATGCTAGAGCAACAATTTGTTTAAAGTTCTCAATGTGAGTATTAGTGAAGTCAACATAAAAAATTCTAAGGAATGCTAAAAAAAATATTTGAAATAATTTTGAATGCTTTTGAAAGAATAAATAACAGAACATGTAACAATTTCATTACTAAAAATTCAAATTTCCCCACCATGACAAAAAAGAAATTCTCCAGAATTAAGAATTTACGGAAATTATCCTAAGCTTTAAAAGGTAAAGAAAAACTGAACTCGTCTGAATTATAAGAAAATATTTTCTCGATAATAGAGATTTCCAGAAATTTCACTTCACCGCTAATTATTTTCCAGTAGAAAAACACCTTGAAAATTGAAGACAAAATAGTTTTTCCTGAATATCTCGAAAAATATCCATTTTAGGATAAAAGTCTTGGACGTATGCTCCTATTTTTTTCTGAGAAGATTTCGAAAATGCTTCGAAAAAATGGGGTTCCAATTTGAAAAAAAAAACGATTTTTTGATGTTTCGTCACTTCTAACTTTGATAAAGAATTTGTGACCTATCGGGAGAGAAGCATCAGCCTTTATTCTCGGAGATTCTCAAAAATGAGAATTTTTACTGAAAAAACCTCAAAGTTGTCTGTTTTGAGTTTTTTTTTCGTATTTCCTCATTTAAAGAGAATTCTCTCGGGAAAATTCAAACTTTTGGAATCAAAAAGACTCAGAATTCAATGGAAAATCTATTTATGCAATAAAAATGGGTCTTCCCATTTGAAAAACGAAAGTTGATGTCACTTCCGGAAAAACCTGAAGTCCTAGAACCTTCAAAAAATATACGAGAAGTCGTCTTCTTACTTGAAGCTAACCTATAGAATTTCTTGTGTTTTTCCTAAAAATACTCTATAGAGCCATATTCGTGAATGACCCTGCACTATTTATACACATATAGAGAAGAAAAAACAGATTACATAGAACAAATGGGTAACATTCATGAAAATTATGAAAAATGGACCAAGTATGGACCCCTGGGGAATACCAGAGGATAACACGAATTCAAACTATCGCGAGTATTGAACCCGAAGTTTTCAGTCCGTAAGATAGAATCTCAAGAACATAACAAAGTCCACTGTCAATCCAAATGAAGACAATTTCTTCTTTATTTTTAATTCATTGCAACTTTACTGCATCTATTCTTTTATTTGTTTCTGAGCTTAAAAGGCGCAGCCTCAGCTCTTTTCATTTGATTAATAATAATATTTCATATTGGGGATTAATTAAATTACTATGCTGTTAACAACCAATTTATTTGATGCAGATCGACTATGAAATATATGAAAGCGGAGATTGCTACACAAGGGATGAAAACTCAGAAGGTAGCAGGGAATATTCACCACCCAGACAGGTAAATATCGATATAATTTTTTCTATTGAAAAATATAAATTACCATTTTTTTTATTTTCATAGTAATTTTTTTTTTTTTTTTTGAATAGGTGAGTCCTCCGAGGCAGCCTGTACGAACGTATTCCCCTGAAGGACCTCCAACTAGAGCCAGAAATAGCTTCGAAAGAGAATCCCCGAAGCAACAATATTATTACGTAAGCCAAAACCTAGGCTATACTCATACATGTTTCTTTTATCTGTTCATTTCGAACTGCTTCTTCTTTCTCATCTTTCCTTTCATTTTTTTCATTGTCAAACTGTTCCTGTCTCTTCTTGTGGTAACATTATCGTATTCGCAGAAATCTCCTCCTGCTAGTAACTCATACGAAGAAACTTCTTCGCCTACAGATAACTGCCATAAAGAACAGAGGTTACTAACAAGTCAGTCGGCTAATTGCATCAAGGTAAGTGGTTGTCGATGTCGCGTTGGTACTGTTGAACCAGAATATGCATGCATTTAGTGACGTAGAAGGTGTTTTAGGGTCCGTAAGTACTTCACGAAGGGGTCTGCTAACTGTAGAATTTGCTTGAGTTACTTTCCCTGACTAAATGGTTTAGGGCCAGTTTCATAATCAATTTTAAAGCTGCTTTAAGTTCAACATTTCGGTTTCATAACACATTTCAGGTTCTTAAAGCCACTTTATATTTAAAGGCCCAATCTCGGGACTTAAGCAGTTAAAGTATCCTTTAGCCCTGAATTCCTAACTTCTCGTGTCCAAACTGTCAACTCATTTGAGGTTAGTTATGTTGTGTTTTATTTTGAAATCAACTTTTACAAGTAGAATGAGAATACGGAGTATGGAAACGTAGATTTCCAATTTCGAAATGAGACTACAATTAGACACCATACGGCTCATTGTGGCTGCAACTGCAGTGTTGCAATTGATATCAATGACATGTTTCCTGTCAATAATTTTGAAAAGGAATCAGGTAATAATCAAAATATTTTTGCCGATGCAGTTAATGGGAAACATGTTAGAAATTCAATCATAACAGGTCATTTTGCTATATTAAGCTGATGTAATTTGTGAAAATAAATGCTTATTCAAAGATTATCTTTATTCAATTTTTTTTTCCTATTTCGATTTCTAAATCTAATGATGTTAATCTGAGGCAATGCTCCCTCATTGCCCTTTTGTCAGCTGCAATCATCAATTCCATTTTTTTTTTGTAATACTCATTTTGGGATTGGTCTTTTCCCCCAAATTTCTATGTGTATATTTTAAATTTCAACCTGAAAGTTAAATCCAGAGGACATGAAAATAACATAACCTCATTCAATTTTAAGATGGCTGTGTTTAAATACAACTGCAACTGTCTATTTTAGGTCAAATGAAATGATCAGTTATGCCAACATACAACATTTCACCTAAAGTCTCCTTTACGTAAAGTCCCATTTAACTTCATTATGAAATTGGGTGGACTTTCAAAGTGGGCTTTAGCTTAAAGTGCACTTTAACTAAAGTGTACTTTAGGGGTTTATTATGAAACTGGCCCTAAGTGAGTTTGGTGCAAACAGCCCTTAGGGGTCTGCTAACTGTCAAATTTACTGAGTTCCTTTCACTAATGATAATAGATTTGAAGGTCTTTGATTCAAAGGAATAAAAAAAAATAAATTGCATGGAAAAAATTGTAAGTTTATACACTAAGTTACATAGGAACATATCCATAACATTTAATGCTTAAGCATACAGACTGGGAATGTCAATTTGAAAACTTATCGGGCCAAATAGTTGTTGTTGTGTTTTAGCTACAATTGGCATTTGTTCATTGTACGTTGTGAATAACTCCTTTAATCTAATCATTATGAATTCAGTGAGAAATAAAAATACTATTTCCCGTAGGGCTAGAGGTACAGAGCATGTCAGAAAAGAGGTCCCATACAAAGATATTAAAAAAATTTTAAATTACGTGGTGTTTTTTCTATGTCACTTAGTATAGAATCGATGGCTATTTTTGGGTCCTTTGGATTTGGAAGAGATCAGTTAGTTGCACACTATATTTCGTGAATATTTCTAGGAATACACCAATGGAGATAGATGTGTGAATGCAAATAACTATAGACAAACTGATACTACTTCTGAGGGCAACGAAAGGAAAGAGAGATATGTATGCTCAGCTTCTACACACAGACCTCCCTTCAACAGACGTCCAGTTACGAGGGTGAGCAAATATTCAGAATAAGGAATGGCGTTCACTTGAAATTTTGCTTAATACACTGCGCAAAAAAAAAATAACGCACATTATGGAAATCTCAAATTTATTCTACAACTGAAGGTGTTCTCAGTGATAATTATTTTTATCAGAATTATGCATGCATATGTTATTATCCACTTTCAACGTTTTTCTTCAATACAGATGTTTTTTCCCAGCAGGAATAAAAAAAGATGATATTATCAGATTTTGAATGTATTGGCTCCATTCTAAAATCAGTTGTTCTCGATCAATTCTGGTGATCAATAGTTTTTCTTTCTTTTGATTTTTCTACACTCAATCGCTATGCAACGCGAAACACGTAATTTGACCCAAGAGGAATGTGCCCAAGCGATAGTTTTGAGAGAAGAATGGTGGACATACACAAGAATTGCAGAAAGGTTTGGAGTTTCCCATACAAGTGTGTCCAGAATGATGCAGCGATTCAGGGAGACAGGTATGAATGTCCGAAGACCAGGACAGGGTAGACCACGGGTAACAACTGCCATTCAAGAACGTTACTTGAGAGTTTCTTCGTTGAGACAACGGTTTGCAACCGCTCGCCTCCTTCAAAATCAGCTTAAGCAAACTCATGGGGTGCAAATTAGCACTCAGACAATAAGAAATCGCCTCAGAGAATATGATTTAAGGCCTTGTGTCGCGGCAAGAGACCCAGCTCTTACCCCAGCCCATCGAAGGGCGCGTTTGGATTTTGCGAGAGAGCATATCCATTGGGAAGAGGCCGATTGAAAAAGAGTTCTCTTCACAGATGAGTCTAGATTCTTCCTCTACCATTGTGATCGATGTTCCCTTGTATACAGACGTCCTCATGAAAGATATGCTGAGTGCAATTTCCTGAATACTACTGGTTTCGTGGGAGGATCGATTATGGTATGGGGTGGAATATCTTTGACTGCTCGCACAGACCTAGTGGTCGTTGATAATGGAGCTATGAATGCTGATAAGTATATGAGGGACATTCTTGAAGAGCATGTAGCGCCATTTGCCCCATACATTGGTGAAAATTTCATTTTTATGGACGATAATACCAGACCCCATCGTGCGCGCATCGTTCAGGAGTACCTTGAAGAGGTCTCTCGAATGGAATGGCCAGCAAGAAGTCCAGATCTCAATCCGATTGAGCAGGTTTGGGACAACCTCAATAGAAGGCTGAGAAGTTCAGAAAATCATTCAGCTACTCTTAATGACTTAGGAATCCAACTCGGAGAAATCTGGGAAGGATTAGATCAGAACATTTTAAGATCACTCATTTTGAGTATGAACTGTCGTTGCCGAGCTGTAATTAACGCAAGGGGTGGAAATACCAAGTATTAAATCACTTATCAGCATTTCAGTATTTTGAAAATTGTTCATTTCTCTTCTTTCACATAAGATTCGGTGAAATCCTGAATTTAATGGGAGAAAAATTCCTCCCATTTAATGTGTCTTGTTTCGTTCAAAACCTTCCCGAGAGAACATAAAAAATAAGTTATAAAGTCAATATAGAGTTAACTTTCATTGAAATTGAGATTTTCAGAATGTGCGTTAATTTTTTTGCGCAGTGTAAATCCGATATTAAAATATTTATGTTCAATATTACTCGGTACGAACCGCGTAACTAGCGCCCTCTATGAAAGTCAGACAAAAACAAATTCATAGGATGTATCAGCTTCCAAAACATATTCATAGCTTCATTACAATGTTGCCAGTTGTTTTGACAGAATCGTAAAAAAATGGGTACAATTTTGTTTTCTACAGTTTCATACATTTCATGGTTATATTTTTGTATAATGTATTGTTACCCCTTACTTTCCTGGACGCAATTATCCTTTTTCTGTCAAATTCTTGATGCAGAAAACAGTTCCAACAACCAACATTTTTCAATGCAAAAATCATTAATTTCAATGAAAATTCAGTTAATTGGAGAAAATAATGTATAATACTTGTGCAGAAGGATTATTCTAACACTTGTCGAAGAATATGATTGTTTGCTGCACTAGATTCATAAATAACTATTTTTTACCTAGTCTGATTAAGTATTATAATAATTTTGACGTTTTTTTATGCCGCAGAATTCGAATATTCTGTCTGCGGTTTTGTGTCTCGTAAAGGAGCTGGATTACCCCAGTCTGGAGGTTGTGGAGATGGCTGTTAGGTGCAGAATGGACGAGTTGGATGAATGACAAAAGACTGCCTCGCACAGTGACGATTCCATCCAAAACAATGAGTAGCTTTAACAAATCGATTAACTTATTATTTTTTTTCATTTCATTGTAATTATTTCGTAATAGGTTCTCAAACGTTTTCAGAACTATTAAAAAGACTGCGGGAATTCAATTGGGATCAATGTTTTCGAATTTTTGCAAACTTCTCGTTTAATTGTTCACAATTAAGTGCAATATTTCGCAATTATGACTTCGATCGGTTGTTTTAATCTCTTAGATATATTCGAAATTGATATTGTACATTGGCACTTTTCCATCCTCTTAGAATTAGTTTTATCGAATGATGATTTTGTACATTGACGATTTTTATGAAATTATAATTGAGCTCACTGCAGCTTTTTCGTGAGATGTGATAAAAGTTTGAATTAATTTGGGTTGAAAATTGATTAATATCGATAATGCACTGATCTGATTATTATACGGCTGTCACTTTCACAAAAAATTAGAAAATCAGCTATGCAGCAATTGAATTAAGAGTTTCGAAGTTCCTGAATAAAAAATTAGCTAAAAGAAGCTAATTTCAATAGAATCTTGCCTTACACACATTATGCAAAACAAAGAAAATTAAAGATTTTCAATGAGATGACGATTTAGTCAAAATTAATTGTTTTGATTTCTAGAATATTCGAAGATTTTTGTACTCTTTCACTTTGAACTGTTTGTGAGATTCCCATTCAAAGTTTTCTATCCTTAACTGAAGTAGTTAATACTCATTAGCTTATTTTCATAAGAATCTCATATTTTATTGAATTGATGCAATATGTTACTTTCACAAAAAATATTTGTGCCGAAGCCTAAAATTTTTTGAAATTTATTTTCAAAGATCCGTTAATTCAATTGGAAGTGGAATGTATAATAATGAAAAGAAAGGAAGAATTGAAGGATACAATTTTGATTTTCCGTTTCCAATGTATCTTTCTCCTCGTTAATTTACGAATTTATTATCGTAAAATGAAATTGTTTGGATGTCGAAACCAGCATTCCCTTTGTACCCTGAGACTGTTAATATTTAAAATATATTTTATAATCTAGTCTGTTAACTTGCCCTTTTTTGTGCAATAACTTAACTTTAATAAATTGTACTTGCTTCATTCATTCACTCGAAGATTGTATATAAAAGATTAGAGAAGAACAAATTTTGCATAATTGATACATTTGTATGAATAATGATGGAACATTAAATTTTAATATGCGGACTTTCGTGTCTGTAACCAATTTGGTGATGGATTCTTATTAAAGTAATATTGAAATAGAAATTGATTTTTTTTTCTTTCTCTGGACTGGGTGAAATCAGAAATGTTTGACTTCCATTTTTCAGCAATATGGTATGAAAATAATAAATGCCCTTTGTGCATGGCGCATGGTTGCCAGTCTTGGACAGGACCCGAATCAGAGTGGGAACGATGGATCAATCGTAATTGTACATGCCCATCTCCCTTCATTAGCGGAACTATAAATAACTGTTCAGGAGTGAAGCCTGCAACAGAGCGGTCAGTAACTCAGCGGTCGAGTTACAATCTTAGACCAAGAATCCCCTGAAGATGCGTACTACAACTGTTAGCGATACTTTCGGTGAAATAATTCCTAGACCACGGCCAATAAGCCCGAGAGGCTCTTTCAATGTCATTATACAGGGTTATTCACGAATATGGCTCTATAAAATATATTTAGGAAAGACACAAGATTCAGGATTGAAATTCTAAAGGTGAGCTTCAAGTAAGAACGTATATTTTTTTAAGGTTCTAGGACTTCCGGTTTTTCCGGAAGTGACATCAACTTTCGTTTTTCAAATGGGTAGACCCATTTTCCATTGCATAAATAGATTCTCCATTGAATTCTGAGTCCTTTTTATTCTAAAAGTTTGAATTTTCTCGGGAAAATTCTCTTTAAATGAGGAAATACGAAAAAAAATCTCAAAATTGCACTCTGTTGAAATACATACAACTTCGAAGTTTTTTCATTAAAAATTCTCATTTTTGAGAATCTCTGAGAAGAAAGGGTGATGCTTCTTTTCCGATAGCGTGTTTTTCAGAATATGATACAGGAGGTCCCAAATTCTTTGTCAAAGTTAGAAGTGACGAACAAACAATCGTTTTTTTTAAGCATTGTTTTCAGCTATATTTTTTGTTTTGTGGTTGTCAGTACTGATCACCGATCCTATTTATTCAAATTCCGTAATCCGTCAAATTACAATACAAGATACAAGTCACTAATCTGAAATTTTATTTGAATTTCGAGAGTATTTCACAAAACTTTACTGAAATAAAGAAAATATCGTCTAATACTCGTTGCAGAAGGCAACTCTAACACTCATGCCCTCTGCATTCGTGTTGGAAAAGAAGCTCATTCTGCAACTTCTTTTAGAATATACTATTAATTAACATATTCTTACAACTGTGATTAAAACGCCAATTATTTTGTATTTGTTTATTGAAATTATAAATAAGTTAAAATATCACATCATCTTCAGTGGAATGAATAAAAACAATATTGGTGAAAAATCTTATCTATACATTTATACTGGCAATTACAATAACAAACAATTCTCGCTTATCTTACAATAAAATGTGAAACTTTATGGCAGTTGTCACCGTCCTTATTCATTCGTTCTTTCTGATCAATCCTTGTCTTTTCAGATGTTTCAAAGCGCATTTAGCCGCGGTGCATTTCGCGATACGATAATTCCTTCCGATTCCCTTGAAAGTACCTTTACCGAAAACTTCAACAGAAACTCTGACACGTCTTCCATCTGCCAATTTCTCGGGTTTCCCAAATTTAGCGGTCTCCGGTTCGAGTTCTAAAAGTTCTCTTATCGGCGATTTCGGTACTTTATTGCTGAACTGTTCGATTTCCGCCTTCATCATTTTATGATAGACGGACCATACAGCATCTAGGGACATCTCGGAATCCAAGAAAATGGCCCCTGCGATAGATTCGAAGATGTCTCCGAGAGCTTTAGGTACTTCGACATCTTCAACTTCTTCCGCATCCGTTTCTATGACAAGGTACAATTCTTCAACGAGGCTGTGACCGCACTCTTCCTGGAGCCTTATGAACTTCTCGATCACTTCGTTCAAACCCGGTGATAGATGCCGGAAGTATTTGTGGAATCCATTTCGTACAGCCAGGGATGCGAATATGGTGTTATTGACTAATGCGGAACGTAAATCGGTTAATGCCCCTGGTGAATGCATCCGAGGATCTTCGTAAAGATGCCTGGTTATGAGATAGTCGAGCACTGCGTCTCCTAAAAATTCCAACCGTTGGTAACAATCAGTTATTCTATTCGGTGAGTACGAAGCATGCGTTAAGGCTTGTAACAAGTACGAACGATCTTTAAATTTATAACCGATATGGTTTTCTAGCTCGTCGTATCCGTTAAGTAGGATTTCTAGTTCTTTCTCGGAGTCTGGTAAGTGCCTGAGAAGGGGAGAATGAGGTAGTTCAAATTCACCGTAAGCGTTGCCGTCTAGTTGAGGTAAAACTTTGATTCCCAACCATGACATGAAGAGGAGGGCGCCTCTTGGTCCACAATCTATCAAATAAGCGCCTATTAAAGCTTCTACGCAATCTGCAATGCTTTTATCTGGAATACTGTGTTGGGTCACCAAATTATACGGGATGGAGTTTGGAAAAGCAATCTCTTCACCTTTCTCCTTGACCATAGAACAAATGTCCTCTAATGTCATGTCTCTCGTAGCTTCCATGTCGGCCATTGTCCAACAGTTGGCAGGGTACTGAGCTGCCAATAAGGCTTCCTCAAGTTCCTTCGGAACGTAAAAACAAGGGGGTAACCAGTTGTCGTGAGGATCGAACTTAGTAGCAATCATAAACTCACCTAAATTTTTTCGTTTTCCTAACCGGTAGAGATTCAAATTACTGACTTGCTTGGAACGTAAATGACTCAGCTTTCCCTCGTGGATGTTCTCATACTTCGAATACAGGTAGTTGGTGATGGCGTACTTCAGGAAAGAATCTCCTATAGTCTCCAGTCTTTCAAGGTTGATTCCGTCGTTGGCATTCGACATAGTTAAAGCCTGCAAGAGCAAATTGGGACTGGGGCCTGGGTGATTGTCCAAAGGGGGTTGTGCATCGAATTTAAAAGTATTATTTTGTATATCACAGTTGTAGATGGTTTTCCTGAATTTTTTTGGACTACAAACGATTCGGGGTTGATCAACGTTGAGTTCGTTGAAATCGAAATCTGATATTGATAGTTTTTCATTTATTCTTGGTGTGTTTTGGGTTTCGTCGTTCTTAACAAATGGAGAGTCGTGCCGGATTAACATTCCTGATTTCAGGATGTTCTGCATGTTTTTCTCGCAGGCTTTGTCGAATTTCCTATGTAATTCCTCAACGTTCTCTAAATTATAGTCAATTTCGGACCAAACGTTATTGTACTGTTTTATTGGCACTACCTCATCTTTAACTTCCTCAGATTCAACAGCTTCAGCCAGGTAGTTACCGGTGAATTCTATCCTGCAACCTCCGATATCATCGTTTGAATCGTTGTCTGAATATGATGATTCCGAGCAAGAATAGTCATCGTAATCGTCTGCAATCATCCAACTTGTAGGTGAACTATACTTCACTTCGAATTCATTCTCTTGTTCAAACCCAGCCATGTCATTCGACCAAGTTCCTATAGCCCAGCCAGATTTCTCAACCTCACTATGTTCAGTTATTTCAGCCACTTCGAGGTCTATTTCTTCGCTATCGCTTTCAATTTTTTTAATTTCCTGGGTTTCCTCAGGCAACCCGTTTTCCACCTTCGCCTCTTCCTTGGTTTTCTTTATGACGTCGCAGAGGCTCCACCCGAAATTCAGAGCGGGCCATTTGAAATTTTCCTCGAGTTCCGCAGTTCCTAGCAGCAACTCTACAGCCACTGTTTTTCTTATCTGATCTGCTAGGAGTAGAGCGTTTATCCGGTACAGAATGCAAGGGAGACACACAGCTTTACGCCATAAAGAAGCCGGGAAAGGGTGTATTGCGCACAATTCCGGAACCAATATCTGTTTTTGTTCCAAATTTTCTCTTTTCGCTCTCTTCGTCTCTTCGCTACTTGTCGGTAAAGCCACTCCCTTCCTATTGACATAACGAGGTGTCAAAAAATTCAACCTTGCCGAAGTGTGATCCACGTCTAGCAACTGCTGCGAGAAGTTTTGTATCTGTATATCGTATTTCTTCAAGTAATATTCTTCGAATGTAGCATATTCCGATCCAGGAAACGAAGACTTCGGACTCAAATTCTTGCATATTTCAGCCACGTAAAAGTACTGCGGTTGATCTTGATTTCTATACCAAGGCATTACGACAGCATCCTCATATTTCGTAGGGTCGAACTTGTAGTTTTTTCGCTCCTCCTCCGGTACAATCTCAGGAAGGATGGTCAAATTTTTGTTAATCAACTCGACGAACTTCCAATCTATAACCGTTTTGTTCGAATTCGATGACGTTGGAACAACGAGGTAAGAATTCAAGGAAGCGTCTGGGTTGAAGAGCATGAGGTATTTCTGAAGCCGAAGCACTCGGGTGAAGGTGTAGTTTAAGAATTCCCTGAGTTGAGATATCTGTTCCGGTGTTAAGACGATGTTGCTTGAACATAATTCAAGATCTACGCTAACTTCCCCTGATCTTGTAAATATTGGAAACGAGCTTATTTTGGGGATTTTTTTCGAAGTTAAAATACCAAAACTTTGCGGGAAATCCTCAGGAGGGTATATTTTTCTTCCTCGAGTGTTTTGTTCCTCCGGTAAAGGACATGTTAAAGTCATCACAATCTTATAGAAGTAACTGGGTTTTCCTGGTACCGGATGGCACCCTAAAAGTGCATCGGCCACTTTCTTATAATAATATTGCCTTCGTTTTGTTGTTCCTGGTCTCGGCTCAACATTCTCTCGTGCCAATTCTTCATCAGCTTCGTCTAACGGAAATATATTCCAATCTTCTTCGTTCGCTACAAAGTTCTCCTTTCCGATAGGTTGAAGGTTATTATCCAATTCTCCTGTTTTATGCAGCAACTGACAGGCCATGAAAGCAGCAGCTCTTCTAGCTAACAACCCGTTTAGCATGGGCGGACTAAAAATTGTTTCTTTTACCGGTGAATTTATAGGTAATCTTATATGGCACACGTAACCTTCTTGGATTTTTTCTTCCCCCCAAATCGGAGTTAATTTGGTGAACGTATCACTGGGTAACTTGGCACAATATTTATTTATTAAAGTCACAGCGTTGGAAAGAGTTACAGACGGTGCACCTTCTTCTTTTAACGGTTGATAGGGTTCGCAGAGAGCTGAAAAGCTATCAGCGTAATACTCCTCTTCTTTTTGAGGTTCTAAACTGCAACACCGTTGCAGCAAGATATTTTCGATTTCGTTATATTGCGATAATTTTTTTATATAATCGGTGGTGTTATCTTGGTTCACGAGCGATATAAAATGAGCGTAAGACGCTCTCGCCCTTGCTTTACTCTGAATGTAACTATGAAACATCTCGGGCAAATCAAACCTAACGACTAAATTGCATTTTGGTAAATCACAGCCTTGTTCCAGTACAGAAGTGGATATCATTATGTTAACTTCGTGAGCACGATACTTTCGCAGAACTTCCTCATGTTGTTTGTGTTCCAATTCCGCTTCCTTCGGTTCTTTTGTTGGATCGGCATTTTTTTCTACAGCGAACTGGGTGGAGACCCAAAAATAATCGTCATCATTTTGAGATATGACGCATAATAGACCGAATAATGCTCTGGCTCTATAGCAGTCTCTGACGAATGTTAAACAGCAAAGGGAATCCTCAGTTTGATTCTTCTGGATGAACAATCTTCTTGGAACTCGACCACCTCTCCTCGCCCTCATTACGTTAACTTCAATCTGCTGTTCCGGTAATACATCTTGGGGATTCGTCTTTTCTATATTCGGCTTGAATTTCTTCAATATGTCCAAATATCTGAGTACCTTTGGTGTTGAGAAATTCAGAATTTTTTCAACTTCCGACAAATCTTTCATGTGGTCGTCGCAAATTGCGTGAATTTTTACTAGAACTGTGGAAACCATACATAATAAAAGAAAATGTCTTTCGTAAGGAACTTTTATTTTGAGCTTCTCTATTTTAGCTAACATTCCTAAAGCTGCTTGTTGCGCACACCACGCTCCCATATCACTTAAAATTGACAATAATCTACTCAATAAATTTATTGGTTCGTCTACTGGATTGGGCGCTTGCCGCATTTCTTCTAATAAATCTGCTTCGTATATTTCGCTGGGATCGAACCTATGTTCTTTTAAAAAACCGAGGGCGTCCAGTATTTCATTCCTAATTAAATTATTTAAATCATTATTGGTACCTAGGTCGCATTCGACAACGTATTCTTTCGGCCGGCAAGACAATCTTATGAGGGTAACAATTTCACTAGACGTGTCGACTTTCGAATGCAATAGTTTCTCCAGCCTTAATAATTCACTTTCGAGATATTCTGGGCGCAAATCTAGACCTAGTAAACTAGCCGAAAATCCTAATATTCTAGGTTTGTCTTTCGTATTTTGATAAAGGTCCATCAATTTATGTATCACCATCTGACGCTCACCATAAAGACAATCATCTATAATCAATAATTCAAATTTGCTAAAATCCATCAAATCAAACTCTATCAACTTCTGACAGATGTCTGCATTCACTAAAATAACTTCGTTTGCTTCCAAAGCGTTATCCCAATTTTCTTCATCTATGCTATTTGTAGTGACTAGTGTAACCACATTCAAGTCGGTGATTAATGTGATTTGAGATCCAATAACCGAAATATTCTGATCATCTAATAAAAAAAGGGATTTTTTTAATGTATTCCTCATTTTCCATGAAAATTCCTGAAGTAGCTTGATGACGATAAATGATTTCGCTGATCCAGTGCTTGAACAAACAACAGTGTTCCTTTTCTTAGCTGATTCTAATAATTCAACTTGGTATTCCCTTGGTGTGAATGTATGAGAATAGACATTCTCATTAGAATAGTACGACATTTTCACAGGAATTTGGTTAATATACTTCCAGTGCTAGTTTAATAAAGCCAAATCCATCGTTTTTAGAATGTCCTTCTTGAAATTTCAGTTCTGTTTGGATCAACTAACCATTTGAAACGAGCATTGTTTTGAAATACAAACTGGTTACATCACATTTTCATAGCAAGTTCCACTTATTGATTGTTTTGATCTCATCTGAAATTTGAATTTGCACTTCTTTTTGATTTCATGTTCATAGTTATTAAATTTTTTGCAATGCATATAATAATAAAATAATTTCATACATAACCTAACTTTAAAATATAACATCCGCGCTACGCTTACTTTTAACTAAATAATTAAAGTGCGACATTGAATCTACTTTCCCCAATCAAGGAAAATTATTATTATTGATTAAATAGGTGGTAATTTCATTTCTTAGAGAAAAATAACAGAATGATGGATTTCAATAGGTTGGATAATTTAAATCTTGTAATAGCTTATTGTATGGCATTATTCTATTTTAATTTTAGTTCGAAAGACCCTCACGTACAAACTTCAAAAACTCATGAAATTAAAAAACTTCTGAAACGAAATAATTTATTGGTACTCATATAAAGCAAAAAAACAAATACTTATAATTAAAGGAAAGTTCCTCAAAACTCTTAAGTAATCGCTGTATAATGTGAATCTGAATTTGTGATTTCAGAGTTAACTAGTTGACTACCGTTTTTCAAGCACAGATCAGTTCTTTTAATTTTCCAATTATTCTCTGAAAAGGGGTCCCTAGCTAACGCAAACATTTGTTCAAAGACACCAACACAAACACTATTTTCGTGTAAAGTTCCTTTTACTACGATAATGACTAATCCATGCGGGTCCATTTGTGCTTCTAAACTATCTTTCAGCAAATTTGGATTAAAGAATAAATTATATTGGTTTTTGATACCAGTCAAAGTTTCCGTTAGTGCTGTTGGATCATTACAAACATTTGTAACATTTGTATCTCCATTTAAAACAAGCTTCAGGTTCAAAACCCCGTCTGGAAAAAAATGCTCTGGGGTCAGTTCGTTTCCATTCAATAACTTGTAGAACCAGTCACTAAACTGCTCAGCTAGAAGTTTCACAGTTTGTTTCAAATCAACTTCATTGTCCTGATTGGTTTTTGCTACAATCAAGGATTCTTCGTTCGCAGGGGCTGCCTCGTTAATTTGCTGTTGACTGTGGTCATTTATTGGAATTTCATCGTTTGTAGACTGACTACAACCTACAGACGATTTTGATATTTCACTATCTGTGTTTGTATTTAGTTCACTACTTTCATTGGTCCAAAAATGCAAAATTTTGTCTATTATATCAGGTTTCGTGATTGGCAATTTCACAGAAACATTTTTGTCATACAAGTACGACAGCAATTTTTCTCTAGTAAAAACTTTTCGTCGAAGGAGGCTTCGTATATCCTCAGAATAGTTTAAAATCACTTTCACTGTATCTGTAACAAAACTGTTATAACTTCCAGAGTAATATAATGGAAGTTCTTTACCTTCTCCTGAATTTATTTTATTTTTAAGAAGTCCTCCTGTTATTGTTATCGCTAAGGATTTTACTTCTTCGTCAGTTAGTATATTGATTATGTCCACGACGTTGTTAACATATTCGGAAACTCTAGGATTTTCCATTTCCATAACAGGAAAACATCTCCCACACCCACAGATAACAGTTTAAAAAGTATCTGTAATATCTCCTATTATCTGGAGTTTTAAATTCTGAGGTTTCTTAGGTTAACCTTGAGCTGTCAGAAGTCTATTTTTTCTGTAGACTGCAGAACCAGAAACGTTTAGACCTACTGGCGATTGAACTACTGATTTGTCGGAAAATGAAAATTCATTCAATAAGAACACTTATAAAAAATTTAAATCTTTTTACTTTTTAGGTAAGGGGTTGACGAGGTTAATTCACTGAAATGTTTTATCAATATTTTCCTTTTCATGTTAGAATCATCAGATTAAATTGAAGTGTATTTATGATAACTGGAAATATACAGGGTGTTTCAAAAAGAGGTGATCTCGTCTTTAGGATGGATATAGGAAAGTAAAAAATACGAAAGGCTTTACGAAAATTTTTTACTGAAAAAAACCCCAATTATTTTTCAGTTTTCTATCTATCTGAGAGATGAATATTCGAGAAGTCTCTTGAAAGTATCTGAATGGAAAATTCTGAAATCAGGTTAGTTTAATAAGTAGTGGAACAATGAAACAAAATTTTAATTACAAATATTTGTATTTTTGGCAATATGTACATTTTCCTAAGTATACACAAACACAGGACAACAAGTAATATAAAAATTATATCATCGGAATGGAACATGTACCAATTTGGCGAATTTAATATTTACACACTTTAAAACTAACTTTTAAACTAAAACAACTAAAAACCGGAGAGGGCCAAATTAATGTGGCACTGGACTTAAATAAACATGAGATAATCACAGACCATTTAAATCAAAATCTGGATGTGTTTCAGAGGCAACTTTCAACAATTAGAGGGTGGATTACAAATTTATACTAGTATTGCCTTCATTTTTAATACAAAATTGATTACTTCATCCATTTTGATTGATTAGTTAGAACACAGCAACAGAAAATTCGCGTTATGTTCTCAATGAGATGCTGCAGTACTCGAAAACTGGGGCTTCTACCGTTCTAAACGAAGCACTCAGTTTCACATTTTTTTTTAATGAAACGTTCACAACACTCAAAAGGACCTTTCCCCGATTTTGGTTTTTGCAGCATATCAGCTAGGGAGGTAGCTTATGGAATTACAGCAGACAATGCTTATGCCTTGGTCAACTGTTTTGTCAATTATTTGTACTTATTTAATATTACTATACTGTTTTTACATACAACAGGAAGCATTCACCTTTGTAATTTCAAGAGGAGGAAATCAACATACGAAACAATCCATTTGGATAACATAACTCCTATAACAAAACATAAAATCGAAAATAGCAATGAAAGAAAAATTTTTAAAACGAATGGATCGTATGTTTTTATTCCATTACTCTCGCTCAGTAATTTCATACAGAGAAGCATTTCTTTATGATGTTTTATTCTATGTACCTAATATATTTATATATATACATAAATACTAACTTGTATAAACAACAATCTTTGGTTGAATAAAAATGAAACAATTAATAACTAAATCAAGATGAACGCAAGGAAATCATTTTCAAAATATGATCCAAGAATATTTCGAAATATCATCAGGCAAACCCATTCTCTGATAATAAATTTTTCCAAGAATAACACCCTGTTGATATTAATCGAAAAATCTTGATCTTCAACAAAATTAAAACAAGGATTCAGGAAACATCATCACAAAATTATGGCCAATTCTTGAACTTGGCTATATCCCTGGAAATAACACCGCATTCAAGAACTACCCCTTAAAGAACAGAATTCATAAATTCAACGGAAGCGAATTAAAATAATACTAATAAACATTCTCCTTAAGAGAGCTTGAGATCTCTGATCGATTGTTCGAAATCAGTTTCAATTCCGAAGTTATCCCTATCTTTTTCCTTTACATCAGTCTCTTCAATCGAAACATATCGAATAAAAATAAATAGGATGAAAATAAATATTACGTAGTTAAGTCAATCTCATACATTGAATATTGTCCGATAAGTTGAGGGTGCAAATGATTAACGGGTATCATGGCTGGTAAGTGTTTTTCGGTGGCTTACTTTTAGTGGATACGATTTGAACGATACAAACACAAGTTATTCCATTGATCAGGCACTGTTTCATTAAGTTTTGCATTTTCAGGCAAGAATAATAACAGATTCACTGTTGAGGTCGGGTGGTACTTCCGCCGTTTTAAAGAATGAATTGAAAATATTTCATTGTCAACGATTTCAAGAAAACATTGAAAGAATAACTTTGATTTATGAATAATGTTAAAACGAAAGATTGAAATTTTCACGGATGAATTCAAACATTATTAATTTAATTACTTCAATGTTATCTTCTGAATATAATATTAATAGCAAGAAGTACCAGCCCTTAAGGTCGTTTCAACCATACCTCATCTCATTTCTCAAATATACACAGGCAGATATCACCCCAAATGTTCGTTACGCAGGCAACATTGCCCCCTTTTGGCGTGGCATCAGCCGAACCGTTCCTTAACGAGGAACATCAGCTTCTTCTTGCCCTTGTACGCCACCTTCATGTTCTCTATCAGCTGCGTGAACTGGGCGTGGCCGTCGTGGGCCAATAAGAACGTGTCTCGAGCCTTGGTGAGGAAGTCTATGAAATCGCCGTAGTGCCTGGGAGATATATGCGTAAGTCTAGAGTGTGTTGTGTTTATGTAGGCGGCTACGGCTGCTTCTAGCAATTGACGGAGAGGGGGCCTGAAAAAGAATTACTTTGGTAAAAACGCATCACTTCCCAACCTCACTTAAGGTAGCAATTTTTTGAAATATGAAAAATTTGATATATTCAATACATTGTTGTGATTCCTTTGTTAATATAACCCTTAGGGCCAGTTTCATATTCAATTTTAAAGTCCCTTTAATTTGAAAGCTCCTTAAGTTCAACATTTTGGTTTCATAACACATTTCAGGTACTTAAAGTCACTTTATATTTAAAGACCCCATCTTGGGACTTTAGCAGCTAAAATATCCTGTAGCCCTGAATATATAAATAAATTCCTAACCTCTTGTGTCCAAATTGTCACCCATTTGAGGTGTGTCTTTCATTTCGAAATCAACTTTCACAACAAGAGATAATGCATAAGAATATAGTATAATATTTGAATAATAAAAATGGAAAATTTTGAGACAACTAGTTCGGATTCATCAAATTAAGAAGATCCATGACATGAACCAATCATAAAAACCAGAGACATTGTGGAATGAGAATACGAAGTATGGAAACGTAGATTTCCAATTTAGAAATTTGGAATGAGACTACAATTAGACACCATAAGGCTCATTATAGTTGAAACTGCAGTGTTGCAATTGATGTCAATGACATGTTTCCTATCAATAATTTTGAAAAGGAATCAGGTGATAATCAACAAATTTTTGCTAATGCATAACAGGTCATTTTGCTATGTTGAGCTGATATAATTTGTGAAAATAAATGCTTATTCAAAGATTATGTTTATTCAATTCTTTTTTCTTATTTTGATTTCTAAATCTAATGATATTAATCTAAGGCAATGCTCTCTTATTGCCCTTTTGTCAGCCGCAATCATCAATTCCATTTTTTTTTAGTGATATTCAGTTTGGGATTGGTCTTTTCCCCCAAATTTCTAGGTGTATATTTTAAATTCGAACCTGAATGTTATATCCACAGGACATGAAAATAACATAACCTTCTTCAATTTTAAAATGGCTGTGGTTAAATACAGCTGCAACTGTCTATTTTAGGTCAAATGAAACTATTTCAGTTATGCCAACATACAACATTTCACCTGAAGTCTCCTTCACGTAAAGTCCCATTTAATTTCATTAGGTAATTGGGTGGACTTTTAAAGTGAGCTTTAGCTTAAGTGCACTTTAACTAAAGTGTACTTTAGGTTTTTTTTATGAAACTGGCCCTTACACCCTTATATCAAAGTAGCTCAAACCTGCGGCTCCGCTCGCATAATATTTCGATTTGAAACGGTACTGATAGGTTCGCAACCCCACATTCATAACTTCGTATTGAAGGAGAGACAAGCACGTGACTACGTGACAAAGCGATCTCGCGTAGATGCAATAATTTCTTGCTCAAATTAGCATTCGTTCAACCTGCGGTAACTTTCAAAGCATCCATTAGAAAACTATACTGTGAAAAGTATTTTTCATCAAGAATAAATTCCGCAGATAACATTCACGTTCATTTTTATATAAATTCATTTCATGCCATTCAGGAGCCCTCTTCAAATTGAAAATAATTTTGAATTGAACTGAAAATGTTACATCTGAGTAATCTATCTCTATCCCCTTGGAATTTTGACACATTTAACCTTGTATCGAACCATAATTGGAGGTTATGACGCCTGTCAAAATAGTTCTTAGCATTAACGTATTTCTCAGGATGTGAATTTACTACAAAAAAGGGTTGAATTCGAACAGATATGATGGATCAACATAATTGACGTTCATATGAACTGATTGAAGGGATTTGCATGAAAAGTACATGAGATCAAATATACAGGGTGGGCCATCCATAACTTTCCACCCCGAATTTTGAGCCTTGGGATGAAATAACGAAAAAACGTTCGGACAGGTCAAATTTTGTTGAAAGGGGGACAAATAAGGGTGTTCGAATGAGTTTGATATCACTACCCCTCTAGTTGCAACCCCAAGAAAATGAAACCATGGCCAACCGAGTCATTTCATATAAGAGAATGGAGTATAAATATGGCAACTCTAATCCAATATCAACATTCTATTCTATTAAAATGAATGTGACTGATATCTGCTCCATTTATTCCTGATGAAAAATGCTCTTTACAGCATAGTTTTCTAACGAATATTTCGCGATATATGACAGATTGAAGAAATGCTAATTTGAGCAAGAAATTATCAAATCTACGCATATGAGAGAATGCTGTAGTGTTTTTTCAGGAAGGTTCGCAAATTTTTCGATAAATTCAGTTTGCCTTTAGTTTTCTTCATCGTGAGAGTTTTAGATACATGCTTTATATTGATTGTATTATACATATATTTCACGAATCACAACTAAAATTGAAACACAAAAATACTTCGTTTCAACATTATTTTGTCTCCGCTGCACATACATCTATGACAATAGTTTAAACGAAAATAATAAATAATAAAGTCCAGAGAATAAAGATAAAAAAAAATTTTTTACATACCTATCGTACGATAATGGCTTTATAGCAGCAGGCGCACAGCTCCTACTCCTATGGGAGTGACTCGAGTGCTTCCCAGTGTCCAGGGGCGCGGGGTGGGGGCAGGACATGCCAGGGGCGGTCATACTGCACCGTCTCAAAATGTCAGATAGCACATTCGCACATTGCACATTTTTCACTAGTAGTGGGATCATGTTGGACAGCTCGTTTTTGCCTAGAGAGTGGCTCAGAGCGCACGCCCAATGGATGTCGTTTATAGCCGGATGGCTCTCCTAAAAAAGACAAATAAGAAATTTAGTATCTATCATAGGTCGCGGCCTACGATATTCAACAGGCCAGAATGTTGCTTTAAAATGCGACCACATGGGGTTGTACCAGGCTCAGAGTGTTACGACTTTGCACTTGCAGTCTGTGTTGAAGCGTAACATGTAATAGTTCGCATCAGAAATTCGACCGGGAAACGTGTAAAGAGATTTGTGTTTTTTTCGTGTTCGTGTGATCGGTTTTTCAATCAATAAATAAAGTGAAAATAAGTGTTGCAGTTGCAAGAACAGTGTGTATCGAGTTTGTGATTGAATTTTTCGACTTTTAGTGTTCATATCTGGAAGGATTATCAACAGGAAGGTTTCTCATTTCAATATTTATTAAAATTTCATTTGGAAATCTTCGATTCGAGTACTATGCCTCGTGCCTGGTTGCAAAAGCAAATATATAAATTTACTAATCAGAAAGTTTTGGTATTTAGATTTCCGAAAGATCCCGTGAGGAGAAGAAAATGGCTTAACGCAATTCATAGAGAAAGAAGTTTTAAAGTCAACGATGACAGTGTAGTTTGTATGAAACATTTTGTAGATTCCCATATTTTGAGAAATAACTTTTATCCAACCGCCGAAGATTCAGATATTAATATACCCCGAAAAATTCCTAAATCAACTGATGATCCATTTCCTTCAATTTTCCCAAATCGACCGAGTTACATGGTCTTCAGTTACTCCGAAAAGAACTGATCCTGAAGGAGACAAAAATTAGTTGTCCATCATGATAACGTTTACACCGATTTGGACAAACAAGATCAGATCGATTTTCCGACTTTTGTTGTCATTTCAAAGACAAGGCAATTTTCAACTTCTTTTCCAACGTTAAAGAAAATGACTTTGTTCAGTTCTACAATATAAATTTTGAGGGGGCATTTCCGAAAATATCATCGGAGTTTAAAATCTTGAGTAATTTGAGAATCGAAGTCGTATTTAGAGACATAGTAAACGTACCCATTTCTAATTTAAAGTGGATATCAGATGACAGGTATATTTGTGACTTTTTCCTCCTTTTGATGTTCATTCACCCTACTTTATTCGCTTCAGAAAGTAAAATAATTTTCATTCTGATTGTAATCTTGTGGAACTCAATACAACAGCTACCTCCTCGTGGTGAGTTCTGGATTATTTGCGATAAAATATTAAGAAATTATCCGCAGATGAACGAAATGCTGTTTGTTTTCTTCCCTACAGTTCTTCATTTAATTGTGAATTAAAATAAATTATATCGAAAACAGTGCGAATTACACAAGATAACCGTATACTTTCTATATCTACGCGTGCCACTAGACACGTTGCTGGTAACAACGGCAACGTCTAACCTTCCGGCCTGTTAGATTTAGTAGGTGTATCTTTGCAGGTGAAGAATTTCAAATTGGCAACACTGCTTTCAGTGACAGCTGATTTGACAGTTGTTTTTTAGGTTTATATGAACCTTAAAAATACATGGTTCGATTCGATTAAATTGAAGATACTATGGTACTTACTTGGTTGTAGGCTAAATGCACGTTTTTCATGGCTAGCATTGCCAACTTGTACGCTCTCGTGGGGTACCCTCGGTGTTCCATGTACCTCGCGATGGTGAATAACTGAGAAGACGTCATAATGTGTGCGGCAGCATCCACAACTATCTGATAAGCTGTCTCGAAGGACAACGCCTCGTTCTCACAAAGAGTCAAGGCGTTCAAGGCACAATTTGGTGGATCCTGGAAATATCAAAATAACGTTGCAGAACTGGGAAACCGAAAATATTCATGAGTAAACCGAATAATGTTACGACTAAAATGTACTAACTGAAGAAGAACGCGTTTGTTAATCATCATTATTTCGCATATGTTACTACTTGGCGCATTCAGATATTTCTTGAATGAGCTCGGAATAACTAGATGTCGCTGACGTGAGTGTAGTCGCTTGGTTTCCAATCTTTCTTCTATACAGGGTTATTCACGAATATGGCTCTATAGAATATGTTTAGGAAAGACACAAAATTCAGGATTGAAATTCTAAAGGTGAGCTTCAGGTAAGAAGACGACTTCTCGTAGATTTGTTGAAGGTTCTAGGACATCAACTTTCGTTTTTCAAATGGGAAGACCTATTTTATATTGCATAAATAGATCCTCCGTTGAATTCTGAGTCTTTTTTATTCCGAAAGTTTGCATTTTCCCGAGAATATTCTCTTTAAATGAGGAAATACGAAAAAAATCTCAAAATTGAACTCTGTTGAAATACAGACAACTTCGAGGTTTTTTCATTGAAAATTCTCATTTTTGAGAATCTCCGAGAAGAAAGGCTGATGCTTCTTTTCCGATACCGTGATTTTCAGAATATGATACAGGAGGACACAAATTCTTTGTCAAAGTTAGAAGTGACGAAACATCAAAAAATAGTTTTTTTCAAATTGGACCCCATTTTTTAGAAGCATTTTTGAAATCTTCGTCAGAAAATAATAGGAGCATACGTCCAAGACTTTTATTCCAAAATTAATATTTTTCGAGATATTCAGGAAAAACGATTTTGTCTTCAATTTCCAATCTCATTCCGAATGTGTTTTTTTTACTGGAAAATAATTTGCGGTCAAGTGAAATTTTTGGAAATCTCTGTTATGTAGAAAATATTTTCTATATAATATAATATATATAGTTTAAAGTTCTCAATGTGAGTATTAGTGAAGTCAACGTAAAAAATTCTCAGGAATGCAGAAAAAAATAATTTGTAATAATTTTTAATGCTTTTGAAAGAATAATCAACAGAACATGTAACAATTTCATTGGTGAAAACTCAAATTTTTCTACCATGACAAAAAAGAAATTCTTCAGAATTAAGAATTTGCGGAAATTATCGAGAGCTTCAAAAAATAAAGAAAAACTGAAATCTTCTGAACTGTAAGAAAATATTTTCTCGATAATAGAGATTTAAAAAATTTCACTTGACCGCTAATTATTTTCCAGTAAAAAAACACTTTTAGAATGAAATTGAAAATAAAATCGTTTTTCCTGAATATCTCGAATAAAAATTCATTTTGGGATAAAAGTCTTGGACGTATGCTCTTATTATTTTTTGACGAAGATTTTGAAAATGTTTCGAAAAAATGGGGTTCCAATTTGAAAAAAAACGATTTTTTGATGGTTCGTCACTTCTAACTTTGACAAAAAATTTGTGACCTCCTGTATCATATTCTGAAAATCACGCTATCGGAAAAGAAGCATCAGCCTTTCTTCTCAGAGATTCTCAAGAATGAGAATTTTTAATTGAAAAACCTCGAAGTTGTCTGTATTTCAACAGAGTTCAATTTTGAGATTTTTTTTTTCGTATTTTCTCATCTGAAGAGAATTTTCTCGGGAAAATTCAAACTTATGGAATCAAAAAGACTCAGAATTCAATGGAGAGTCTATTTATGCAATAAAAAATGGGTCTTCCCATTTGAAAAACGAAAGTCGATGTCATTTCCGCAAAAACTAGAAGTCCTACAACCTTAAAAAAATATACGAGAAGTCGTCTTCTTACTTGAAGCTTACCTCTAGAATATCAATCCTGAATCTTGTGTCTTTCCTAAAAATATTCTATAGAGCCATATTCGTGAATAAACCTGTATAATCTTTGAATAAAACTAGAAGAACAAAGCTATACAATATAAATTTCGACAGTTTTCCAAACCTGGATCGACCTATTATAGTCTGTCCAACGAGAAGAGATAGCGCGCCAAAACAACAAGGCGTGGCCAAATTCATCAGATTTAATGTACCGACCGCGCAACCGACGCCGACGCAAGCAACTGAGAATTTCAGATGAATCACTTGATTGTCTTTATACAGATCTTGAGAAGACGGAGAAAGCATCAAACGGCAGCCAATGAAAATATTCATATCCCTATGGGCGTACATTTAGTTTGGATAATTTAACGACCTTTGTGATAATTTGGCTTAGTAATGAGGTCTTGATTACAGAGACTCAATTAGACAGAATACCGACGTTTCGATTTATTTTAAATCTTCATCAGGGCTCTACAATAAACAATACATATAGATGTGGAAATTCCTTCAGAACATATAAAAAAAATATATATATGTGTGGCTCTACACTAAAATTAGAAACAGGAACACAAAAATGTATATGGACATTCAGTAACCTGATAAAACAATAATAAGATCAAAACACATAAAGAAAAGAGAAAAGCATATATGAACATCTTATTTTTAACTACTTTTACAAACAAAATTTTTTTTATTTATATACTTTTCAATCCTCAGTTTTATTTTTTGAGAAGACAATAGAGACCAACGGGCAATGTGAGTAGCTTGATTAAAAAGTATATAAATAAAAAAAAAATTTGTTTGTGAAAGTAGTTAAAAATAAGATGTTCATATATGCTTTTCTCTTTTCTCTATGTGTTTTGATCTTATTACTGTTTTATCGGGTTACTGAATGTCCATATACATTTTTGTGTTCCTGTTTCTTATTTTAGTGTAGAGCCACATATATATATATATATATATATATATATTTTATGTTCTGAAGGAAATTCCACATCTATATGTATCGTTTATTGTAGATTATGAAGATTTAAAATAATACGAAACGTCGGCATTCTGTCTAATTGAGTCTCTTTAATCAGGACCTAAAAGAACCCTCTCATTACTAAGCCAAAGTACATTTATTTTTTTGCTGGCGCTATCGCTTCTCGTTGGATGGACTATAGAAGAACAAAGGTATATAATATAAATTTCGACAGTTTTCGAAACCCGGATCGACCTAAGCAAATAAAAATGAACCGTGAAACATCTCTTACTTTTGTGGCACACTGCAAGGCCAGGTTTCTCGCGCAGCTCGACAGCTCCTCCTGCTGGGTGAAGTTCAGGTTCAACCTCATGATGGTGCTATGCGACATGATCGTCGTGGCCACCGGACCTGTGGCCTCAGTCGCCGTGAAGAACTGGTACCAGTTCTGCATGATCGACATCAGAGCGTCCATGCCGACCTCTGTGGCGCAGGTGACCAACCACCTCACCATCTCCCTGCGGCGCCAGTTGAGCGACGACAGCGTCATCCTCATCACCTGGAGGCCCAGTTCGAAGGCGACGCTGAGCAGCGTCGGGTGCCGGGGGCCGTTCTCGGGCGTCGCGAAGCGAAAGGCGTCCTGCGCGAGCCTGAACAGGTGCGACGAGCTGTGGATGTGCCTCTGGGAGGACTCGAGCACCGTGCGCAACCGTAGGACTTCACCTGAGAAAAAAAATTAAACGTTGTTTCCCTTTTTTTAAAAAAATTCTGAGAAGGAGGCCAAAAAACGACCATTTCCGAAACACATGAAGTTGGGATAAAATATGCATAGATATCCTATGGGGGGGGCAGCTGACCCCCCTAGAGCTTCTCAGGTATCCCTTAAAAACTCATGAAATAATATTATAACTTCTGCAGATATCTGTGCGCCGCCCCTGTCCTCTTTCGAGAAACATACCTACATCTAGTAATTTCTAGAATATTGGCGTACGAGATATAAAGCGGCCGCTTAGCCGAGGACGGGTCATTGAGAATTCGAACTATCGAAGTGGTGAAAGCAAAAATTTGTGTAAATAAATTAGAGTGTTCTGTGAATATGAATTAGTGTTATCGCGGCCTACGATATTTAACAGGCCAGAATGTTACTTCAAAATGCGACGTTGCCGGAACCCCCACCAAGGGTTGTACCAGGCTCAGAGTGTTACGACTTTGCACTTGCAGTTCTGTTTTGAAGCGTAACATGCGATATCAGAAATTCGACAAGGAAACGTGTAAAAAGGTTTGTGTTTTTTTGGTGTTCGTGTGATCAGTTTTTCAATCAATAAATAAAGTGAAACTAAGTGTTGCAGTTGCAAGAACAGTGTGTATCCGGTTTGTGATTGAATTTTTCGACTTATAGTGTTCATATCGGGAAGTTTTATCAACGGGAAGGTTTCTCATTTTGATATTCATTAAAATTTCATTTGGAAATCTTCGATTTGAGTATTATGCATCGTACTTGTGCAGTGTCCGGTTGCAAAAGCAACTATAAATCTACAAATGATAAGGTGTCGGTATTCAGATTTCCGAAAGATCCCACGAGGAGAAGAAAATGGCTTAACGCAATTCATAGAGCAAGTAATTTTAAAGTCAACGATGACAGGGTAGTTCGTATAAAACATTTTGTAGATTGCCATATTTTGAGAAATAATTCTTATCCATTGACTTATTACACTTAATAATAGGTCTTTGCTTTTATCTAACCGCCGAAGGTTCAATTATTAATATACCCAGAAAAGTTCCTTAATTAACTGATGATGCATTTCCGTCAATTTTTCCAAATTGACCGAGTTACATGACGTCTTCAGTTACTCCGAAAAGAACTGATCTTGAGGAACGGAGACAAAAATTAGTTGTCCATTATGACAATGTTTACACCGATTGGAACAAACAAGATCATATCGATTTTCCGACTTTTGTTGACATTTCAAAGACAAGGCAATTTTCAATTTTTTTTCCAACGTTAAAGAAAATGACTTTGTTCAGTTCTACAATATAAATTTTGAGGGGGCACTTCCGAAAATATCATCGGGGTTTAAGATCTTGAGTATCGAAGTTGTATTTAGAGACGAAGAAAACGTACCCATTTCTAATTTCAAGTGGTTATTAGGTAACAGGTAAATTTGTGACTTTTTTTCCCCTTTTGATGTTCATTCACCTACTTTATTCGCTTCAGAAAGTAAAATAATTTTCATTCTGATAGTAATCTTGTGGAAGCCACATCTTCGTGGTGAGTTCTGGATTATTTGCGATAAAATATTAATAAATTATTCGCAGATAAACGAAATGCTGTTTCGTTTTCCTCCCTAGAGTTCTTTATTTAATTGTGAATTGAAATAAATTCTAAATTATATCGAAAACAGTGCGAATTGCATAAGAAAACCGTATACTTTCTATATCTACGCGTGCCACTAGACACGTTGCTGTTAACAACGGCAACGTCTAACCTTCCGGCCTGTTAGATTTAGTAGGCCGTGGTGTTATATTTGTGGAAGTAAATTAGACTTCTACACGTAGATTAGCATTCTACACGTAGATGTAGGCTTTCTTCTCTCCGAAACCGTGATGAAACGATCCTGAGCAGGTGTTGTTTTTCGTCGCCCACCAAGCCTTGGCATTTCGAACAAGGAGCTTGTCTCCCTGAACCTATTCCAAAATCGAGATATCACACTTTGGCTGACTTGGAGCCTTTCCGCTTCAACAACCTGAGTTAGGCCACACTGTAGCATTCCGATAGCCCTATTAGCCTCAGCGTTTGTTAATTCACGTCTTGGCATTTTCAGAAAACTAGTTTCAAATCGAAGCCGTTGATAAACTGACTTCATTTCGAAATAAGAACATTCATGAAGCATATGCAAAGGACCAAATTTCAGAAAAAAGATGACCAGATTGACGAAATATCCCATACTGATTTCTATTGGATCGATTCAATTGTTATTGAGTTTTAAATGATTTTACTTTTCAAAACGATTGAATACAATATCCCTAACTCTTGTGGAGCAGTATATTTTCAAGCTACTCCGTCACAAACCCCTCAAAATTCTCTGAATGACGCTGAAAGTGATCTAGGAGTATGCTGTTCTAGCGTCAGGATCACTTTTTCCAAAACTCAGTTATATTTCTCAATACTAATACCGACCTAATGAAACTGAACCCAAGTAGCATATTGAAAAACGACTTGAAATTTTCTTTTAGGATCCTATCGCAAGAAAGGAAACCTTAACCTAACCTAACCTCACCTTTAGCGGCACTCAGCATGGTTGAACTCAAGGCGCACTGTTGCGTCTCTATGTGACCCAGCGTAAACCACCTGGGCGACCTTCCCATCATCAAGGAGCCCCCCGGGTTACCCCCCAAAGGGTCGTCCGAGTCCTCGTGCTCTTCCAGTATAGGCAACCTCATGGCCCTCAGTCCCACCTCGTAGGCCAGGTCCGGATAGTAGTTCAGAAGGGATAGGAACATGAAACGGGCGAAAGTGTGCATCGGGATGCTCTCTGGGTGTATCCCGATGCCCAGGCCGCTAGTGGGGCCCCCTTCCAGGAGGATGATCGCCTGTCTCCTGAGCACCGCCACCAAGGAGTTGTCTTGCTCGATGTCTTGGAGTTTCAGGATCAGCTGCTCTTGCTGCTTGCAAGCTTTCTCCTGGAAAAGTTTTAATAGTAAATAACATTACTAGTAAGGTAAGAGGGTTTTTACTGGCGAAAGGAGGATATAACTGACTCGCCTGCGGCTCGTCAGTTACCTCCTTGAGCCAGTGAAACCTTGCGTGTATTGTTTTATATTTTATTTGTTTCTCATTTGTAAAAAGGTTAGATAAATTCCAAAAAAATCTCAATAATTCGTCGCAAATGTAAGCTATGGAAGCGTTGCAATGAACATGTCTGTTTATTTTTCTTCACATTCCTTTTGGCGAAAGCTAAAATGAATGTACCAAAAGAAAGTATTGAGGCAGCCAGCAGTGTAGCATCAAGTTTATTACCTGCAAAATTAGCTTCAAGGTACGAGCGAAAATACGACGATTTCAAAAAGTGGCAAAACAAAAATAGTGTGATTGGGGTAACTGAAGATGTTTTGTTGGTCTACTTGAATCAACTATCAGCTAGATTCAGCCCTAATACTTTATGAGCGAAATGGTCTATGCTGAAAAGCTGCTTGGAAATGAAAGAAAATGCCCCTGTTCGCAGGTTTGTTTTCCTTAAAAAATTTATTGAAAAATATGACGTTTAGTCATATTGCAGATTTCAAAAGGTAATAGCGTTTCTGAAACGAAAAAATGAGAGTTATACACCAAAA
The DNA here is from genome assembly GCA_038502775.1 of Hippodamia convergens. Taxonomy (NCBI): domain Eukaryota; kingdom Metazoa; phylum Arthropoda; class Insecta; order Coleoptera; family Coccinellidae; genus Hippodamia; species Hippodamia convergens. The sequence continues at coordinate 18,485,236 of CM076607.1, read as the reverse complement.
AAGGCCAAGGTATTGAGTAAAGAAGAAGCTGAACAATTTCTTTTACATGCTCCTGATGACCAGTGGTTGCTGGCGAAATATTTGGGATTTTTGGATGTTGTCGATGTGACGAAATTCTCTCCTTAAAGACGAATGATGTAGAAGATATGGAAAAATACGTTATTGTAACATTGCAGCAAACAAAAAATTTAACAAGAAGATTCACCATAAACGATGATGGCTCCAGCTTCATGCCCTGCATGTCATACAGAAAATATGTAAATCTTGGGCCTCCTGGAACAGAAAGCCTAAGATTTTTTTGACATACCGACATGGAAAGTGCATTTCCCTTAATGCTGGCCAGCACACTATTGGTGGTGTCCCAAAGCAAATAGCGAAATAATTAGGTTTGAAAGACCCAAAGTTATACACCGGCCACTCTTTTCGCAGAACTGGAGCCACTGTGGTTGCGGATTCGGGTGGAGATATTTTAGCACTAAAGCGTGCAGGAGGGTGGAAGAGCACCGAAATTGCGATGAGTTATGTCGATGATTCGGTCAACAAAAAAATCGAAATGTCTAGCAGATTATTTGGTAGTAAGGAGACTACAAATGTTCTGCAGTCCTCGAGTTCAGCAGTTTCTGAGTCAACAGATGGTTCATCATCATCAATATCAACTCTTTCATCATAAAAAATCTGTGTTACTAGAAATAACAATTGTACCATGATTTTCAACATATATGACGATAAAACAAAATTGTCTAATGTAAATAATACTAATAACTTGTAAAAATTTTGCAAGTTAACTGTCAGTTTTACAAGTTAGTGACTTGATAAAATAAACTTTCTTGATTAATATTGTGTTTTTGGAAACTGACGTTTACAAATGAGAAACAAATAAAATAAATTTTTCGTGTTACCAATTGTGCGAACAAGCATATTACCTGAGCGTATAAACCGACAGGCATTATCCTTTGCTGACCCAAACCTATCAGAGCCACTTCGAAGGCAAGCGTTAAGTATGTTTCAGATCTATCTCTGGAGCCTACAACCGGCACATGGTGATATCTGGGTCTTATCGTATCATCGTCCATTCCTAAAATTTCTAAAAGTTTAAAAACAACGTTATGAGTATGCATCTATCGTAAGTAGTTGTATATCTTGTTCTGTGGCCTGTCACATTGACATTGACAGATACAGGCATGTACAGGGAGGGCAAATTGTGAACGAGATATTCTTGATAATGGGATATTTGTTAGGACATTATTCCGGCTACTTCCATTGTACCGAATTTCTAATTGTGGTAACAGATACAACGTTAGAACAGCATTCAAGACCAGTGATACTGTCAGGGGAAAACTCACGAAGGTGAAACCTAATGGAAATAGCCCAAGTAATGTCCTAACAGGGTGGGCAAAATTGGTGATACTTGAACTGCAACTTTTTAACCGTGAGAGATAGAGGAAAATGAATGAGACCTTACGGTGGTCTTTTTTGGAGAAACTGATAATGCCATCAACTGCATTCCTCTATCTTCTTTTGTTTTCCAGTTATAGGCCAAAATTGAAATTTGGGCGATTTCAACTTTGGCCATTATCTCCGTTACTGTTTGTGCTAGCATGTTGAAATGAAAACATTATACAGGCACTTTTTTCATAGCAATCCAGTAGCGTATTGTGTTTTTTTCCAAGAGGTTTCCTTGCTGAGCTATAATAAAGTTGTGTTTTTTCTTATGCAAACAATAGTTTGAAATGGCTTAGAAAGAATCGCCATTTTTTTCCGTTTCAGAAATATGTCATACATCATATATCGCCCTCAGATTCATTCAGATATCATGAAAAATATATTTTGTAGGTGCAATTTGAATTATTGAGTATTAAGTAGGCTGAGTCACAGAATAATATGTCTATACGCATGGTGTCATTATTATTTTGCCTTTGAATACTTGATTCAATTCTCCGTGGTTTGATCACTGTTCAGAACAATTGTCAGTTATTAGAATTCGAAGTCATTATTGCCGGCAATATGGAAATGTTTGAAAACTACGAGAAATATGATAGGTTAAAATGTTTTATTTTAGCGGCAATAATGACTTCGAATTGACAGTTGTTCTGAACAGAGATCGAACCACGGAGAATTGAATCAAGTATAATGAATCAAAATAATAATGACACCATGCGTAGAGACATATTATTTTGTGATTCAGCCTACTTAATACTCAATAATTAAAATTTTACATACAAATTATATTTTTCATGATATCTGAATAAATATGAGGGCGATGTATGATGTATGATATATTTCTGAAACGGGAAAAAAATGGCGATTCTTTCTAAGCCATTTCAAACTATTGTTTCCATTAGGAAAAACACAACTTTATGTTATAGCTCAGCAAGGAAACCTCTTGGGAATGTGTTATACAAGGAGAAACAAAACCTTCTGTTATACCCTTCATTTCTAAACACCCTGTGGTGAATTTGAGGCGGAAAATTTGATATCATTAAGTTTTAATTTGAACTGTGATTCTTTCTTAACAAAATGTTTCTTGATTTACGTCAGTATCTGCTTTAAAAAAAAAGATACACATTTTCAAAGAAAGTGTTGCATTTTTTCAATTTTTATAACAATTTAAAACATTACAATACCTTATTCACTAGCAAACATACACAAACATCTGAAAATTAATAGCGTGTATTTCCACCTCGCTTTCTCATCACTTCTACCATGCGATGTGGCATACTTTCAATGCATTTCCGAATTGCTTCTGGGGTAATATTTTCCCGTTCTTCAAGAAGGGCTGTTCGTAAATCGGGCAAGGTGTTGGGCTGCCGATTTCGAACATTAAACGAAGTTAAAAGAAAACAAATGTTCTGCAGTCAGTTTATCAGTTTCACAAATTATTTTAGGTTACAATCCCGCCCTCAAATATTCAAGTGGTCATTACAGGAGCACTTAAATTTGAGGTTAGTTTTAGCCATCAAAAAGCTGGTACAAAGTAATTTAAGATGAAGGATCATTTTAAGAAACTTAACGCTAAGTGAGTTGGTGCAAACAGCCCATTAGGACTTGACTTAATTCACCACCACTTGCTTGGGAAAACAAATTGGAAGTCCGTAGAAAAATTTGAAGGTTATGCAAAAAGCAACAGTTTTTCGAGTGTACGGTTAAATTCTGAGAAAAACTTCACAACGTAATCACAGATCACAAAGTCACTCACCTAAAAAAGAAGGCGACCTGGTATGATCATCAGGAAGAACCGATGCATCCGCTAAAGTGTCAAACAAACATCCAATGGGATCCAACGGATGCCCCACCCACATCTCCGTGTTGACAGGCGCATTGACCGAAGTCGTGGTGCACGAGTTGGCGTTGCAAAATCCGTTGCACCTGGACGTGCAAGCTGTTAGATCGCAAGTCGCTTCCGCCTTGCTGCTGCTCGCGCTTGCGCTCTGCGTGCTCTCGTGCCACCTCCTTTGGGCGACCAGCTGCTGTTGCTTCATCGTTCTCACCACGGAGACGGCGAGCCTAAGGGCTGCCTCGTTGTGTCCGTGAGATTTCAGCGAGTCCACTCTGGCAGCGCATAGAGGGATGGACTCTGCGGCAGAAAATGTTAGGTTAATTCGCATAATGCACAAGGATACAAGGTTTCATAATAAATCCCTTAAGTACACTTTAGTTAAAGTGCACTTTAAGCTAAAGCCCACTTTAAAAGTCAACCCAATTTCATAATGAAATTAATGGCGGTATTCTGCTTTTTCTCTGTAAGCTACGAATCTGTAGCGTACGATTGATCTGTAATTTATCTATGGATCTGTATGTGGCTGACTTACAGATTCGTAAATTATGACATTCTGGAAGTTTTTCTGTAACTCTCGTATTAGAAGTGTCAATTTTGAACTACTTCGTAATAAGATCGTAACTACTTCGTAATGAGATCATAGAAAAGAATTTATTTTCCAATAATTTTGGCTCGTAAGTATTGATTATTGGATATATTTATGTTCAATTCGTGTTCGTTACAACGAGAAAGAGAAATTAACCACCGAAGTACGAAGATGAATTACAAAAGTAGTTGAGTTTAGTAAAGTATTTTATATTATGTGACTAAAACAAATCATTCAACATAACCTCACGATATGTTTCCGATCACCTGTAAGCTACAGATTTATAGAAAGCGTTGAGAATCGTAATTGTCCTGTAAATTTATGAAAAGTTATAGATTCGCTTACAGATGAAAGCAGAATACCGCCATAAATGTGATGATTTCCCTTCATTAATGATCTGTAGCGATCTTCGAACATCAGAGAAAATTTATTATTCATTGGAGGAATCTATAAGGACAAAGGATATTCTAGTCGGTTTTCTATTAATGCCAATAAATGCAGTCTGTTTTTTTCAACGGAATCTAGTGATATTTCAGTTGTTCATGTTGAGAAACTTCACCCTAGATCAATAAAGCCATTTCATTGGTTTTATTGGATGATAGTTGTCATTTCCTTAACCTAACTTTACTTTCATTTTGACGATTTCATACATCAGTTAACGTTAGATTGCCTTGTTGAAATTCCAATTTTTTTTTGGTTTATACAGGGTTATTCACGAATATGGCTCCATAGAATATCTTCAGGAATTACACAAGATTCAGGATTGAAATTCTAAAGGTCAGCTTCAAGTAAGAAGACAAGTCGTCTTCTGGAAAATTGGAACCCCATTTTTTCGAAGCATTTTCGAGATTTTCCAAAAATTTCACTTGACAGCTAATTATTTTCCAGTAAAAAAACACATTCGGAATGAGATTGAAAATTGAAGAAAAATGTTTGGAAATCTCTGTTATCGAGAAAATATTTTCTTAAAGTTCAGACGAGTTCAGTTTTTCTTAATTTTTTAAAGCTTAGGATAATTCCCGGAAAATTCTTAATTTTGGAGAATTTTTTTTTGTCATGATAGGAAAATTTGAATTTTCAGTAATGAAATTGTTACATGTTCTGTAAATTATTCTTTCAAAAGCATTAAAAATTATTACAATTTTTTTTTTGCATTCCTGAGAATTTTTTACGTTAACTTCACTAATACTCACATTGAGAACTAAAAACCAATTGTTGCTCTCGCATTACATAATTCAAGAACTTAACTCGTTTGAACTATAGAAAATATTTCCTCAATAACAGAGATTTCCAAAAATTTCACTTGACCGCTAATTATTTTCCAGTAAAAAGACACATTCGGAATGAGATTGAAAATTGAAGACAAAATCGTTTTTCCTGAATATCTCGAAAAATATTCATTTTGTGATGAAAGTCTTGGACGTATGCTCCTATTATTTTTTGACGAAGATTTCGAATATGCTTCGAAAAAAATGGGTTCCTCCTGTATCATATTCTGAAAATCACACTATCGGAAAAGAAGCATCAGCCTTTCTTCTCGAAGATTCTCAAAAATGAGAATTTTTAATGAAAAAACCTCGAAGTTGTCTGTATTTCAACAGAGTTCAATTTTGAGATTTTTTTCGTATTTCCTCATTTAAAGAGAATTTTCTCGGGAAAATTGAAACTTTTGGAATCAAAAAGACTCAGAATTCAATGGAGAATCTATTTATGCAATAAAAATTGGGTCGTCCCATTTGAAAAACGAAAGTTGATGTCACTTCCGGAAAAACCGAAAGTCCTAGAACATTCAAAAAATATACGAGAAGTCGTGTTCCTACTTGAAGCTCACATTTAGAATTTCAATCCTGAATCTTGTATCTTTCCTAAAAATATTTCATAGAGCCATATTCGTGAATAACCCTGTATATGAGAGATGATCTTCCTTCATTAATGATCTGGAGCGATCTTCGAACACTTGAAGTTGCGAAAAATCATGGCTTGAATCCTGGTTTGAAAAATCCCTGTTCCCAGAGAACATTTATTATTTAGTAAAGGAATCTCTAAGGACAAATTATATTCTAGTCGGTTTTCTATTAATGCTAATAAATGCAAGACAGTCTGTTTTTTCTAAACGCAACCTTTGGAAAAAAGGCAACTCATCCAATTCATTGAAATATTAATGTAGCTCATATATTCGCCAAGGAAATCCTAGTTCTTCAATTTCCAAGTCGTCATGTAACGTTTCTTTTTCCAATTGTAATGAATTCATCATCAAAATTATTAATTATTAGAGGAAGTTAATAGAAAACAACAAATGTTCTGCAGTCAGTTTATGAGTTTGACAAATTATTTTAGGTTATGATCCCATCCTCAAATATATCGGTGGTCATTACAAGAGCACTTAAATTAAAGGTTAGTTTTCGCCGTCAAAATGTCACTCAAATACCTGGTGCAACGTAATTTAAGTTAAGGGAAACTTAACACTGAAGTGAGTTTGGTGCAAACTGCCCTAAGATGTAAATCTAAGCTTTTAAGCTCAGGTTAAATTGGCCTTGACTTACCGTTCCAAAGTGGTTGTCCTTGCGAGTTAAAGCTTCCTAAATTCGTCGTGTCGGGTACGTGCGAGCAGTAGGTATCACTGTACAATATATTCTTCAGGTGTATGTTATCCCAAGACATGCCCACAGCGTCCAACGCCCTGTGAAAGATGGTCCTAGGCAAGGCTGCCGATTTCGCATTGCCGCCTGTCCTCAACCTCTTGTTGACCGGACCGTAGTCTTCGTCATCGTCTGAGCTCTCGGAAGAATCGTACAAAGCTCTGTTTCTATCTCTCTCCCTCTCTCTGTCCCTGTCCCTCCTGTCGCGTCGATCTCTTTCTCTGTCGGCGTATCTGTCTCTATCCCTGTCGTTGAAGTAGCCTCTGTCACGGTCACGATCCCTATACTGTGGAAAAGACAGCTTTAACGAAAAGTTTTTTTCTTTAGGAGAACGAATTTGGATATTTCTACAGGAAATTTTACCAAATCTCCCACATTTAAAACAAATTTACTTGGAGGAAATGATGAAATCCAAACAGGATAAGATAAATCACTGGAAGGTCATCTTACCTAACCTAACCTGTCACAATGACATTTGTGATGACAGAATCAAAAATTGGCAACACTGATTAAAGTATGTCTTTCAACATCATACACTTCTCGCAACAATTAAGGGAACAGAAAAATTTTCCAAATGTACTGGTGTTTTTTAACAGGCTGTATCTCGGTGACAAATGGTCGTATGAGAATAAAAAAATCAACTTTTGAAGCTTGAAGGCTCTTGTTTCTGAATTTATTGGTTAACAATTTTTCAGGGTACCGGTAGCCATGCAATCCTCGGATAAAGCATGAAGAACTTTCTCAATTTTTTTTTCTCTACGCGCATGGAAAAATTTTTTCAGCTAGACCGATGCAAAGGCCGCATGGCCTGTTTATTCAGCTCTAATTTATTTTCACTTCCCTCAGAAATGACCATTTGTCTTCGAGATATCCGATTTTGAATGCAAAAAGACCCTTTTTCACTCAACTGCCGATATCTCCGGAACTACTGAAGGTCTAGCAGACCGACAGCCGGTTTTTCTGCAAAAAAATTCCTACAAAAATCGTTCATGTCTGATAAAAAAAAAAAAATTTCACCTGTAACGAGAATGTGAAAAAAGAGCAACAAAATGCCATTTTGACATTTGTTGGTTAACGAACTATATCTTCGTCAATATTGGGGGGAAAGCTAAGGTTATAAGACAATTTAACAGCCTGATGTACACCAAAGACCCTTACAAATCGTTAGATCGATCGATTCAGCGGTTTTCCTGGACCGATTGATTGAAATTCTAAAAAAATTAAGGGAACAAGGTTTTCGTTTCTTAAAGTTGACCTTTTCTTTCCAAAAATAAATTATTGATTTTTTTTCACTTTTTACTCAATTTTGAATGCTTTGGAGATTATAAAAAAAATTGAAGAAAATTTTTTCAAAAATCTCGAATATTTGAAAATGCCTTTTTTCAGGATTGAAAAAAAAACTGTTGAATTATGTTCTGAACATATCGCAAAAAAAATTTAAATTATCACTGAGAAAAAATGGCTATGCAGAGAACGGAAAAACTCTATCGCTCAGAATTTTGCACAACGAGCTTAGAGGTATGAACTTT